>JANHZT010005115.1:47633-59396 GCA_032468215.1 Stegonotus admiraltiensis
TTCTCCGAACTACTCAAAATTTCCACTACCAGTTCTCCAGAACTGGTCAGAACCTGCTGAAACCCACCTCTGATACTACAAGAAATATATGTAAAAGGTGCACATTCCTGTTAAAGTGTCTTTAACACAAAGGTAAGCTATAAGGTAAGCTAGAAAAGTATATTGATTAAATTTGTCTTAAAAAGAATGAAGTAAGAACTGCTTATCTACCAAAAGGGTTTCCTGGGACTAATTGCACAAGTTATTTTAAATGCTACTTTGTTGAAAGGCATGTTTAAAATCTGGACAATGACTGCAGATTTTTCAAAGTCGTCCTCACCCACACCAATATTGATTTCCTATTAATTATAATCAAAACAGAGAGCAATTAATGTGTTGGCATTTGATAGGAAGAAAGAGCAAATTGGGCAGCAAATAGGTGCTTTTGTTGAGCAAGTAGCTATTCTAAACCAGTTTCTTGTCGCTAGAATTTCTAAGGCAAAAAAAGAAAACAAGACTTGCTGCATTTTTTTTTTCCAGGTGAATCTGAAACACAATTATGAAAGCAATAAATCTCGTAAAATAAATATCATAAAAGAGAAGTGACAAGTTACAGTATGAAATGGAGAAAGATAAATATTTGAATATTAGACTTATTTATGCTGCCTTCCTATACCAGTTTCTTTCTTCTGCTAGTAAGTCTGCAGTCCTAAGAGAAAAACAGCAAAGTTTTGAAGATATTTCAAAATATCTCCTCTTTCAACAACTAGAAACGTTTCTGGCACCATTCTGTCAATTTTCTCAAGAAATTCATACTGGAGAAGATAGAAACAAGTGATTTTAGTGGAAGCTTTGCTTTTCGTCTTTGGTGAATATACAAGTATGTGTGTATGTTATTAAACTTTTAATTTTAGCTCTATATGTCTGCATTCAGAAGAAACTACCCTGAATTGTTCTGTTACTTCTCGCCCTTTTCCATATTTCCATGTAAGCAATGAACTCCTTAACAATATTTATCTTTAATCCAGTGATTTTATGTGAATGATACTGGAGATGGCATGATATTTGTACCAAACTTGGTGACTGGATGTATGTTTGTGCGTGTGCACACATGTGTGAAATCATATGATAGAACTTTCCTTCAGATCTTGTTAACCTCTGTTCTACAAAGTTCTTTTTATTGTATTTGTTCTCTATTAATCCTTAAACAATTAACCTTCCCTAAAGAACCATATCTTACTTTTGGAGGAAGCAAATATGCAAATAGAGGGCATTATCTTGTTCCAGGAAAGTCTGATGAGAGGTAAAATTAGCTATGATGAACTCTATCGATCATCAATTGATATAACATGGCAACCACATGCTTCAATTTTTACCAAGTCCAGGGCTCAGAAAAAGAGTGAAAAATGGTGAATCAGAAGATAACCTTGGGCCTCTAGGATATTTTATAATTAGTGGGTATAGAAGCCATGATTTAGCAAGATAGAAGAGAACATTTGTTAAATTCATTGTAGCTACCGCTGATTCACAAAATTCTCTTGAGCTTAGAGTTAGCATAGAATTGTACTAAATTGTACTATTTCAGTAGTGGAATTCAAATCCCGGTGCTACTGGTTAGCTATCAGTAGCACGCAGGTGCGGGTGCTCACTTCATGAGTGTGCGGCATGCTTCTGTGCATGCCAGAGCGCTTTTGATGATGTCTGGGTGGGTGAGTGGAGCCTCCTGCTGCCACCCCTACCGGTTCACCCTGGTTCGGGGCAAACCGGGACCAACCCACCACTGTACTATTCATATTAAACATTTGCATTTCTTATCAAAACAAGAAAACTCATATATAGCAGCCCACTAAGGAAGCATTTGAAGGCACTAAGGAAGCCCACCATTCAGAATTTCTTTCAAAGAAATGTGCAGATTCCTTTTCTGGAAACAAATTTAGCTCAGCAAAGAATGTCTCTGACGATTGTCAGAAATTCTTCTCCTATACATTTCTGGCTATGGTTTGTTGAATATTAAATTTTGTATATCTATGGAATGGAGTTCCTTTGGGATTTCTTTTGTTAGTCTGTTTCTGACTTGATTGGATTGCTTCTAGCGCTGCAGGTCCTTTTAGGTACGGTGATTAGTCTTGCAACACAGTATTTGTTTTGCCTAGTTTTTGCAACCTTGTTTTCCAGTGTTACTGGCAGGTCAAATTTAAAGTTCTAAAGGGGCTTCCTATGGGAGCATAATGAAAATTAATCTAACCGTGGGATAAAAATAAATAAATAAATCACCAGTAGACAACCTGTGATGTCTTGCTCCAACTTGTCCTTATAATGCCAATTATTGACAATCTCAAAAATATAAGCTATAAATAAACAGAAGAGTGTAGGAATGGATAGACAGCAAACTGTAATATGCTTTCTCTGGACAGCTCAGGAACAGATGATTTCTCCTGCTTTCAATAGTATTTGGTTGATCTGTTTTCTCCATATTATGACTGCTTTGCTGATTCAAATGATTTTGGTTTTTCTTTAATGTTTGTGCACTGCTTCTACATGGTTTACTCTGACCAGGAGAAAACCAGTATACAAGGAGGACAAATGAACTTATAAGTAACAAGCCCTCTACCTTGGGTTTGTTTGTTTGTTTCGCAATTGTGCTGATCTTTTATGCTTCCTTGGGTTTAAGATGATTAGTAAACTTCTGGTTTTTTATCTTCCCCTTCTCCCAGGGCTACTCCATCATCGGCTGACTGAATCTGATGATGATGAATTAGCTGTTTGGCATAAAGGATGGCTATATCTTTACTTGGAAGAATTTCTGAACATTACAAAAGGGCACAAAGTACTGGTCATAAGAAGAAGAATCAAGACAAATTTCTTGGAGGATTTTTTTTTTTCCTGAACACCACAATAAAAGGATCTATTTAAATTATAAGTTGCCTTGGTTTTAAGAGATTCGGTTCTGATTTCTACCTCGTATAATTCCAGGAGCTGCACAGGTTTTGTGATTCCTTTGAAAAATTAAACATTTAGTTGTGTGCTATTTCTTTCCTTCTGCTAGTTTACGTCTGCATTTTCTCTGGGAGAAAATAGCATTTAATGTATGGTTTGGTCAATCATTACACCATTACTAAGACACACAAATGCATTCTTTTATATACGGCTCATGAAATGCATAACCTTAAGATGCTTTAATACTTATTGAGCCATTGTCCTCTCTTTCCCTGTCTTCCTAGGAAGCAGTATCACAGTTACTACACTTTGATTGTGAAAGAGAACCCCTTTTAACTACACATAGCTTATCTAGATGTATGGTTTTATTTTATTTTTTAAATTTGGGTCAAGGCCAACACTCTGCACTAAAGCAATTGCGTTGCATACAAAGTTTAGCGTGAAACTTTGGCAGCTTTACCTAGAGCTGACAAAGACTAACCTGCTACTAGTGGTCACTAAAGATAATACTTGAACTAACTGGATCAATGGCTTAATTTGACCATACTTCAAATTCTCGCTGGACCATAAAGATTAACAGATGTATTTGGGTTACGTTTTTATGGAGTGCAGCACACTTCGTTGGATATAAAATAGGGATTATATGGCTGTAAAGAGCCGATGATGCTTGCAGAATGACTGTTCAGTACCACCCCACCCCTTGGTTGATAAAAGATAAAGGAAACAGAGTTATAAAGCACAAGAGGAGGGAAACAAGCCAAGAGATACACAGCTACCAAATTATAGCTCTGCTAAATCTTCCATTTCCTTCTTCCTTCTATAGGCAGCTGTACCCTCTACCCAGGGATGACTTCTAAGTTAAGCTGGCAAACTGATATCAGAGAAAAAAGGGCAACTGAATTGTTGAATGCTGGATAAATTCTCTATATATTTTCCCAGACAGAGGTGCTTCCATTTGTCCTATCTTGAAGCTTTATCCTAGTCATGAATCAGAGACCCAGAAACAGCAAAGAATCCTCTTCTAAAATCAATACAGGTAGTCTTCACTTACTGACTGCTTGTTCAATGGCTGTTCACATTGACAAGAATACCGAAAAAGAAGATTTACAACCAGTCTTTGAACTTGGGACCATAACAGATTCTCCACAACTACCTGAATGTTATCCGGGCATTTGGCAACACGGTGTGCTTTTATGACACTCACAGACGGCATATAAATTTAAGAAATCAGAATCATAATTTGATGTTAGAATTTCAAGCCCAAGCTATCTACCCCATATATTCTAAGCAGTGCATTATCAGCAATATATTCTATGGCTGTTCCAAACATTCTCATTTGGGTTGGTGAAAAACAATATACTTTATCTTTGCTGAACATTAATCACAGTCAGCACCCACACTTCAGTTCAGTCCCAGAAGATGAGCTAGGGAATTCCTTCTCCATGAGTTTTCTAAATCTAGAAATATGTGTAGTAAAATATGTGTAGGCTGCAAAATGATGTATGTCAACCTTACCAAATAGAAACATGACTGAATAGGTTAATACTACTTTATTGTAAAAACAGAATCTTATAAGTCTTGAAAGTATAATTCTCATGTTTATAACCTGATAATTTAGGGAGGGTCTCTCCTGAGTCTCTTGCTCTACCCACTATCTAGCTGTGGGCTATGCTTTTTCTTATCTGATTCAATAGGCAGTATCCCTTCATCCAAGTCAATCCTGTACACCATTACAGTATGTAATAAGAAAATAAATGATCAGCATCTGCTACCATTATGCAAAACTGTTGATATTCAAAAGCATCAAACACTGGCAAAATTGAAAAATATTTAAAGAACGAGACTGAAAAGGAACAACCTCCTTCATAAGGCAAGAAAAGTTCTGAGAAATAATGGAGAATATTATAAACATTAATGCCTCAAATCTGAGTAAATGTGATCTATTAATTCATGTATGAATCCAATTAGTCTTCAATTGTCAGTGGAGAAGACACATATTATTTGTCACTTAAATACACTGGAAATAGTTGTAATATAAAATAAGTATATTTTCAAGTTGGCCGGCCCATATCTTACCTGGGAGAGGAGGTATGTAGTTGTTAGAGTTTGGCATTTGAAGATAATGTCTTTTTCAAAAACATGTAGAAGTTAAAATTTCTCTCACTCTAAACGTTTCTTTTTAAAAGATGCTTTTAATATGCATACTTCTAATTGAGATATAGAAGCACACTTCTAACTGAGATATATACATTGAGAGATATATAGGTATAGGTGTGTATATAACACACACGTATTGTAATTTCTGCGGTATTGCACCATGTCAGTGGATCCAAAGTATGTCTGATCATTTTTACTATTCAGTGTTCCATAGTGTTAAGGACTATAGTTTTATTGTCAAGTATTCTCTCAAGATAAAGTATTATTTCAGAGTATTGTATTTTATTTTCATTTGAAATCTAAGTGCTTGAAGTGAAGCGCTAAGTGAAATCTAAGAGCACAATAATCAAGCCAGTTGCCCTCTTGACATTATGGACTATGGTTTGCCAACTTTGTCCTATAAAAACTGAACTGTTCTGTTCTGAAACAAAACAAAACACAAAACCTATAATATTTGCTAGTTCAATAGGACAATGATTTTAAAAGCAAGTATAACAGTTATGGTTAATGAATTTATCTTGACAGTCAAATGTCAGTAGTTCAGATATGACAATCCAAGGTAAAGTTAAAATAAAAATCTTGTACATATAATATATATACACACCAACAGTGAGACATTAAAAAAAAATAAGTTCCAGATACATTTAAAATGCATTTTAACAAGCTGCCAGATTGAGAGCTGCCCAGAATTTGATATATAAGATGGAAAACTATATAAATGTTTTAAATAAATAAATAAAACCATGTCTGTCTAAAATGGCTATCATTCAAATGACTGCTTTCTTTCTATTTTTCTTTCTTTCTTTCTTTTTCTTTCTTTTCTTTCCTTCCTTCCTTCCTTTTCTTTTCTTTCTTTCTTCCTTCCTTTCTTCCTTCCTTCCTTTCTCTTTCTTTCTTTTTCTCTCTCTTTCTATTTCATTTATTATTTTAACATTTATTTCATTTCATTTACTTCATTTCATTTATTTGACCAGGAAATCATAGTATTTTAGTACTCTGTAGAAAATAGTATAGATAAACAGGAAGCTTAATACTTTACATCTGTATATAGTCTTTGTATTGAATAGCCAGGGCAGTCTGCAGGGGAGTGAAAAAAAATCATACAATCAAAGCAGAGGTGGGTTTCAGCAGGTTCTGACCAGTTCTGTAGAACAGGTAGTGGAAATTTTGAGTAGTTCGGAGAACTGGTAAAAACCACCTCTGACCCTACACCCATCTATTCTCTGCCTCCTGAGTCCCAGCTGATTGGGAGAAAATGGGGATTTTGCAGTAACTTCCCTGGAGTGGGGTGGGAATGGAGATTTTACAGTATCCTTCCCCTGCCACACCCACCAAGCCACGCCACATCCACCAAGCCACACCCACAGAACCAGTAGTAAAAAAAATTGAAACCCACCACTGAATCAAAGCCATGTGTGTTACGCATGACATACATCAAAAGGAAGTTCTGAGCTTTCTGATACATTCCCTCTGCTAATATATCTGTAGATGTTGCTGCAACATCAAATGTCACAATAAAGTTTCACTGCTTTAGAAATAAATGTACCAATAACTTCCACTACATTTTACAGAAATATCAGTTACATATTGTTGATGGGGAAAGTAGGCTTGTTAAATCTGCCACATCTACAGCTACAGGAAACAGCAAAGTCAAGATATTTCTGAAAATTACTCATTCTAGACAGCTTGAATTGCAGCTGTGTGAAGCCTTACACTTTACTTTTTATTCCTAGCTTCCCCAATTATTGCTAAAATGTGGATAATTAAAAACAATTGCATTTTTCTTCCAGTGATTCCAAAAGCTTTTCTATGCATACTTTTGTAAACCTTAAAGTGATCCAGCAAGAAAAAAACTAGCAGATTAAATTTGACTGAATGTAATATTCAAGCCTTAAGCATTGTTCCAATTATGTAGGAAAATTTATATTTAAAAGCCACTTTTTGACATTTAAAAGCCACCTTTTACAATGCAGCTGCTTCAATTTCAGTTTAGTTTTAGTTAAGCACCGCTGCCTCAGGTTTGTTCTTCTGACAGTGTTGGTGATTTCTCATGGAAGTCCTATTCTCTCTTTGAAACTTATTCCCTCTTTGGTTTTACATGCTCTCATAAGCCATAGCACAGTGTACCATATTATGTGAACCCAGACAGCATGTTTTGTAAGCTATGGTTGATGACATAGAATATTATGCAGATGCATTTTGGCTTGTTAAATAAATCATGCTTTGCAATGTAACAGGGAAGGATGGCTCATGGTTAAAGACACTGAGCTTGTCAGCTGGAAAGCTGACAGCCCCATTCAAGACCTGAGCGCTGCGTGATGGGTTGAGCTCCTGTTACTTGCCCCAGCTCCTACCCACCTCACATTTCGAAAGCATGCAACAGCGAGTAGATCAGGACTGTCAAACTTGCGGCCTGTGGGTCACACGCTGGCCACTCCCACACCCGGTTTAGTGAAGGGGGAAAAACATGACAACGATGTGACAACGCAAGTTTGACAACGCAAGTAGATCAATAGGTACCACTTTAATGGGAAGATAACAGTGTTCTATGTGCTTCAACGTATAGTCATGCTGGCCGCATGACTGCGGAAATGTCTTTGGACAACGCTGGCTCCCTCAGCTAAGAAACAGAGATGAGCACCACCCTACAGAGTTGGATACAACTGGACAGGTGAAACCTTTATCTTATTGCAATGTAAGGACTGGTTCTCTGAAAATCCCAACTTCCTCCACTTGTGTTTAAATGTTCCTCCAATATCCCCGAATGGACTTTTTTTAAAATGCAAAGACATATCCTGGATGTGTTACATACTAAGTACTTTCAGCTCTACCACAGATCTATATGGCGGGGGGGGGGGGAGAGTGTTGGTCAAAATAATTAAGACTATTCAAATCAAATCCCATCACTAAATCCATGTTTGCAACACACATACAAAAGACAATAACTTTGATTACATGATTGCAATACCATCTTGATATTGTTTTACCTCTATTTACCTTTATTGTACCAGTCCAACATCTCTGTGCTCTACACATTTGCTGATTCGAAAGGAATTACTAAAACTGCAGCAGTTGTTTTCTGGTCCTGAGTGGCAGGCAGCCTGAGACTATATTAAAACTTTTAGATCTAATCACTAATCCAGTTAATCCAACTCCACCAGGATCTTCTTTTTCAGTGCTGCTTCCTTTGCCCAGCCGTATCTGGCATCTGCTAGTCCTCAGACTCAATTATGTAATAGTGGGATGGTGAGGAAGGAGTAAAAGTGCAGTCTTCAAAATAGGCAACAAAAATAATCTTGGTTTTCATTTCCTCAAATATCAAACTTGAGTGGTTGAATATCTTACAAACATTATCGACTTGGATAAAATGTACTGTGTTCATTTCTCTGGATGTTAACAAGAGAACAAACAAGAACCAGCGATAGAAGGAATGTCAAGGGGCAATGGATGGAAGAGGAAAAAAGTGAACCTGCCTGGTTAACGCTTTGTGGCTTGCGATATCTAGAAGATTTTGGGAAGATTCATGCATGTGACCCTTCTGGCTGTGGATGATGAATAGGAAATCAAACCCACCTGGAAAGTGTCAGAATGGAGAAGGTTATTCTATATATGTTCTTCAGAGAAAAGCTTGGAGGCTAGCATTAGTCTAATTTTATTTATTTATTCTTTAAAATTTATATGGCTGCCCACCTTACTCTTGATGATTTTGGTTGGCTTACCAAGATAAAAACCCAATATAAAAGCAAGAAAAAACAATAAACCCTCATCCCACTGGTGACAACAATCAAATGAGCCACTTGATGGGCTCCATTCTATTCTAGGGTCCCTAGGTCTTTGGAAAAACCAGGTCTTTAGGGACTTGCAAAAGAATGTCAAAGTGGGGGCCACTCTTATCTCTGTGGGAGGGAGCCACTGTGGAGAAGGTACTTCTTGGTCCCACCATATGGACATTGTCAGCAGAGGACACCCATAGCATTCCCTGCCTCCCTCCTCTGGTGGGTTGGGTGGATATGATCAGGATAAGACAGTCCTTCAAATAACCTAGTTCCAAGCCACACAGAGCTTTGAAGGTGACAACCAGCACCTTGAATTGGAAATGAATGTATAAGAGAACAATGTAGCTGCCCAATGATTATCCCAATTTTATTTCAAGTTTCAAATCTTTATTGTCAGCACGTGGTGGGTTTCAAATTTTTTTACTACCGGTTCTGTGGGTGTGGCTTGGTGGGCATGGCATGGTTTGGTGGGCATGGCAGGGGAAGGTTACTGCAAAATCCCCATTCCCTCCCAATCAGCTGGGACTTGGGAGGCAGAGAATAGATGGGGTCAGGGCCAGTCAGAATTTTTACTACCAGTTCTCCTACTCAAAATTTCTGCGACAGGTTCTCCAGAACTCGTCAGAACCTGCTGAAACTCACCTCTGTGCACAATATATGTACAATGAGATTGATTGAGCTCCCTCAGTGCACCCACCCCAACAGAATACGACTCACAGTGAAGACAGAAAATCCCTAA
Organism: Stegonotus admiraltiensis; assembly: GCA_032468215.1. Classification (NCBI taxonomy): domain Eukaryota; kingdom Metazoa; phylum Chordata; class Lepidosauria; order Squamata; family Colubridae; genus Stegonotus; species Stegonotus admiraltiensis. The sequence continues at coordinate 57,222 of JANHZT010005115.1, forward strand.
CCCAATAAATCATATTAACAAAACACCCAGTCCTATTGCACCAGTGTGAACATGTTACACATTGCGTCGTCCCTGCAGTCCATCATAGTACATAGTTATGATGTTATTTCTCGTTCAGGACAGCCCATGGATAAAAACTGTTCTTCAGCCTGTTTGTGTGCCTGGCTATACTTCTATATCTCCTTCCCGATGGTAGGAGGGTAAAGAAGTGATGACCAGGGTGAGAGTTGTCCCTGGGATTCCTTGGGATCTCTGGTAAGGCTCTTCTTCATCTGATCCATTTAGTATAGCATAAGAAAGTTTCAAGGGTAAGAAGACAAAAAAAAATTCTCTTCCAACAGCTAAACACTCCACCATGTCTCAAGTCATGAATCTAATAACAAAGATTCTCTTTCAGGACTGCTTAAGCTTTGAATACGTATTTCTCAGAGATACAAATTCATAGCATGTACAGTGTATATTTATACTAAACCAGTGTGAGATCTCATACATTATTGGATAATAATAAAAATCATAGATCCAATTTCACTGTGTCATCTCTTGAAATGCTCACCTTGTTTTCACCTCTTGCAAGCAGACATATGCACAATTTTGAAAATGATACGGAGCTGGACTGACCATTTATTTCCCAGTAAAAATGTTCAGTGTGTTTCTGGGTTGTAGAGAAAAGGGCAGTTAGAATTTAGCTTATTGGTGTGTGATTATATCAGGAAATAAGAAACCAAAAGCCATTTGGATGGGAACAATTGACTTTAAGCCAGTTTTATCTCACTTAAGTCACAAGCAATGGATCTAAACTCTAGAAGTCTGGCACAAATAGTCTGCCGACTGAGTCAGTAGAGTGATGCGTTTACAAGCCAGTTAGGAAATTCAATTTGAGTAGAATGATATTTGATAAGAGTGCCTGGCAGAATGAAAAATCAGATCTGTGAGACAATTAATGGTTTGCTCTCCTGTTAAGTTCTGGTTCCTGGCAATTGAGAAAGCAGCAGCAGCAGTGGAAATAGAATCAAATAAATCAAAGCAAATGAATCCTTAGAATCATAAGGACAAGACATATAATAATTAGGAGGAAAAACTGGAGAATGAAAACGAAACAAACGTGTAGGACCTTAGAAAGTATCCTATCCTTAATTACTTGGGAATATGAATCAGCTATGTAAAGACTTCCAGATTTTTAATCACTGCTGTTCCCCATCCAGACACCAGGAAAAGATGGCCACAGCATTGCTTGATTCACTGGGGCGGAGATGCAAGACCCCACTCAATAGCAATGGAAAAGCTTACCCAGCAGCCTCCTGCAGATGTTGAACAGGAGCAGAGGGAGCACTGAACCATGTGGAACCCCACGCAATAGGGGCACCCCTCCTCCAATCACAACCAAGATTTACCCTGAAGAAAGGAGGCAAGCCAGCACAGCACAATGCTTCCCATCCCCTCTGGGCTGATCCAGAAGGATACCATAGTCAATGGTACTGAAAGCCACAATAAGGTCAAGTAAGGCAAGAATGGATGCATAATCCCCATCCCCCACCCTCACAAGGGATCAATCACAAGTGTGACCAATGGCATTTCCATCCAATACCTAAGGTCTGAATCCTTGATGAAAGGAATCCAGGTAATCGACTTCATCTAAGATCCTCTGAGGCCTTCCATCCTCCAGCTCGCTCCTCTAAGAAACAGCCTGAACAGGTCCAAAAATCAAGTCCAATCCCCATCTCAGTAAGTGCCACCCCAAAATATTCCCATAAAATTACAAGGGTAGTCAGCCACTCCATAACCCCTATCCTCCTTACCATGTTAGAAGTTGCTGGAAAATGCCAGGAGTCATTTGCACATTTGTCAGTGGATAATCACAGTAAGTAAAAATAAATGTCACTTGTACAGGCACAGTTAAGATCATTTTACGATGCTTCTTTGCCAGCTTCTAGAACCGTGATGGCTAACCTTTTTGCCATCGCGTGCCAAAAGTGTGTGGGGGTTGCGCACGTGAGTGCCCACACCCATAATTCTATGCTCCCCGCCCCCGCGTATATGTGTGTGACCCCCCCATGCTTCCCTCGCTTTTGGCACGTGATGGCACAGCGGGCCTGGTAGGCCCATTTTTCGCCCTCCCCAGGCTCCAGAGTCTTTCTAGGAGCCTGGGGAGGGTGAAAATGGCCTTCCCCACCCTCC
>JANHZT010005115.1:73436-90350 GCA_032468215.1 Stegonotus admiraltiensis
CAGAAGGTTGCAAAAAGTGATCCCATGACCCAGGAACAGTGCAAACCTCATAAATGTAAGTCAGTTGTTAAGCAGCCGAATGTAAATCACATATTCATGGGGATGTTGCAATGGTCATAAGTATGGAAAATGATCATAAGTCATTTTTTTACATACATACATATATAATTTATGACAAAAGTTACACAAAGCAAAACATTCATTTCACTCTTATTCCAAATACACAATTTAAGTTCAGCTCATCTATCCAAATCTATTGCTGTTTTTGATAAATACATTTAAATGCATAATGAATAAATACATTAAATACAATCATTCAAGATACACTACAGTTTTTTCAAACCAAAGAACAGTAAATTATTACTTTCAGACATTATGAAAATTGTCCCAAGCAACCAGTTTTGACAACTTAATACAGCCTCAAAACACTAATTCTGATTTAAACCAATTGATATTATACCCAGAAAAGGATCTAAAGTTATTATTTTTGGCATAGAAAACTCAGGTTATTCAATTACTATTAACTTCAGAAAATGTATTTCTGCCTGCTACACTTAGAATAGAAAACATTTCCAATAATAATATTTTTTATGTTGCTTATTCTAGAGAGGATATTTTTTATTGGAATTGTAACTGGGAAATGGGCAGACTTTGGAAATTAACCCGTCGTCATCGCGCCCCCCCCCACATTACTTAAGATTCAGTTTTTAAAAAAGTAATATTGCTTCAACCAGTGGGTGTAGTTGGTCAAGAATTGAGAGTCATTTTTGAAGAACACCTGTTCTTCTTGAAAGAGGAGACAAACAGCTTAAAGCATGTGATTTTTATTTTAAATCAAATATATTTTTGTTTGTTTGATTTAGATTGACACAACTGTTTATTTGTATCACAGGAGCAATAATTTTTGGGGTCACATAATCTCTGCTTTGCTTGCAATTGCATGAGAAACAAAGTATTCTGAATGATTTGCAGTTGGTATTTTAAAGTGTGCACTAAAATGGTGAACCGTTTCAGTTGCAGGACACTCATCAATATGGGGAATTCAGGTTACATATTCTTAATCTGTTTGGCTTCTACAGTGTGCTGAAGGAATGAAAAACTGTATTAAGTTGTTTCAGGGTGTGTGTTTAAATTGATTTATGAGCTCAGAGATGTTGAGGAAATGCATTTAGTGATTTGAAATGAATCTTTTTCTATCCTACACCTACTGATTATGAGATCATTTGGGGTATGTTGGGAATTAACATTAAATTATCACTTCGTTTTTCATTTCAGGCACTGTGGTACTTCATCAGACATATTTCATTCAGTAGAGAAATTGTTGTTTTCAGTAAATAAAATGAGTTCATCTCTCGGTCTCCATTTATTTAAAACAATTTTATATTGCCCTTCATCTCAAATTTACAGGCAGTATTGAAGATAAAAATAAATACTGTAAACTTTCAAATGCTGTTATATTTTGGTTCATTCTAACAAAGCTACAAGCAAAACAACAACCAATTATGTTTGTTTCTTGTTTTATATTTTATATACAATTGGATTTAGGATACTCTAACTTATGAACCAAAGAGAATGTGGGCTAATAGTTAACTGAAACTAGGTAAACTTTTTAAACCTGATCTGCATGCAGTCCACACCAAATGTGCGCTATGCACACATGCACTACACACCAAAAGGAGACTTGGGTAAAGTAGAACAGCGGGGTGGGGGTGGGGAGATCAGCTGTGCCGCGTGATTTCCTGCTTTCTAGCAAAGCTAAACTGCGCAGCACAGCTGATCATCGGAAATACTGGTTCGGAGGAACCGGTAGCTTTTTTTAACAACCAGTTCATCTGAACTGGTAGTTTTTATCACTAGTGGTTCGTCCGAACCAATAGCATTTCACCCCTGCTTGAATTGTATACGCCTGAAACATGTTTGGTTGCAGACATCACCAAGTAAAAGCACTGTGAAGCGATATATAAGTCTGATTATATATATATACTGTATATGTTAAACGAGATATTTGTTAAGTGAGCTTTGCCCCATTTTATAAGCTTTCTTGCCACCGTTAAGTCAATCACTGCAACTGTTCATTAGTAACAGTTCTTTAGTGAATCTGATTTCCCCATTGACTTTGCTTGTCAGAAAGTTCCAAAAAGGGATCACATGACCCTGGGACACTGCAATTGTCATAAATATGAATCAGTTGCCAAGCATCTGAATTTTGATCACGTGACCGTAACTTCAAATGGTCACTAAGTGAACTGTTTTAAGTTGTGACTATCTGTACCGTACTTGGGATTGTTTCTTCAACACAATAATACAGAGACATGGCTCTGTTCCACAAATATTGGGTATAAAATGGAAGCTGCCAGGATATCAGAGTCTCAGAAGGATTACACATCCTTCTAATCTCTCAAATTAAATTAAGCCAACACTTTCATTCACTGTTAGCTAGTATACTACTCAACTTTAAGGACAAATAGCTTTGCACATGCTCAAAGTCACTGCTTATGAGAGGATGTGAAATATAGTTTTATAAACAAAAAATACCCAATAATTTTATAGCTTAGAATTCCAGTTGTATAGTACTGTATTGTATTTACAGCTGTGCATCTAGCTGCTAGTTGCTAGGAGGATGGCTTGAGAAATAAATTGAGGAGGAGGGAGGAAAAGGGAAGGTTAGTCTGAAGATATTGATTGCATGACACACCGAACCATAACTAACAGCCATGTTTTAGTTGAACATATTGTGTAAACACAACTCCTACAGTTAATTTATGATTCAGTGAGTCATGCACACCCATATCATTAAATAAATCGTGCTTAAACTAAGCATGAGTAAGCATATTGTGTTGACAATGAAAATATTAAAGAGGTGAATAACTTCTGTCTTTTAGGATTGACTGTCAACATTAAACGACTCCATGGCCATGAAATATGCCACAACTAGCACATGATAGAGTATAAAGGTCTTGGAAAAGCTATTGAAATGTTACCATGTGTCTATCCCTACAAAGATCAGAATTGTACAGGAAAGGACTTTACTTGTGATTCTCTATGGAAGTGAAAGATGGGCTTTGAAGAAACAGAATATTCATGAACCTTTGAACTCTAGGGTTAGAGGGTATGCCACATACAACTTAGAAACAACTGGCTCATAGAACAAATCAGTTCAGAGTTCTTCTGTAAAACACAAGTGACCAGGGTCAGATTGTCATATTTGGACATGTGAAGGCCTAGCACTCTAAAAACAAAAGTTGGGATTTTGGGAAAAGTAGAAGGAAAAGAAAAGGATGACCTGCAGTAGGATGGACAGACTCAATTATAGCCACAATGTGTAACTTCTGGGAGAACTGAAGGATAAGGTTGGAGACAAATCATAGAATAGAGTTGGAAAGAACCTTGGAGGTCTTCTAGTCTAACCCTGCTTGAGTAGGAGACCCTACACCATTTCACACAAATAGTTGTTCAGTCTCTTTTTGAAAGCCTCCAGTGATGGAGGCCAGCTATTCCATTGGTTGATTACTCTCACTGTTAGGAAATTTCTTCTTAGTTCTAGGTTGCTTCTCTACTTTGTTAGTTTCATCCAAGTCTATGTGATTGCTAAGAGTCAACACCACCTTTGTGGTACATGATTATGTACCCAAATCTATCAATAAGCATATCTCACACCCATTGACCCAAGACACCAATGTTTTCTGGCTAAGTACGGCATGAATTGAAAACCTGTGCCCTTCTAGATATCACTGAATTATAACTCCCCAAAGACCAAGCTAATGTGTCCAATGATGAAGATTGCTGGCACTTATAAATCAGCAGTATCTGAAGGTCCACAAGAACCTCTAGTTTTGCCCTAATGGTTTATCATAATTGTCTTCAGTTGTAATTAGCATGACCAACCCAGACGTAAACAATTAAAGCATCTGGAAAGTACATTTATTGATTGCAGCACTTCCCTCCAATTATCATTTTTAGTATTTTTTTAAATCCAAACCTGAAGCATTTGTTCTCCTTGTCTCAGAAAATAAATGGTGTCTAAGGCAACAAACTTCGGGAATCTCACCGCTAGGGGATCGAAGGTTAATCAGGACCTTTTCTTAGGCTACCTCAGCTCACCTAGTTAGATTTACTCTGAAGAACAACTATAACTGGTAAAGTGAACAGAGTTTACTCTCAAGTAAGTGCACTCAGCCCCCAGGCTGAGGGAAGACTCCATATAGCTGGAGAAGAAGCCAGTGAAGGCACATCTGGGAGAATATTCTGCGTTCCGGTGAACAGCTGGACTCAAAGGATGAGTAACAAAACCTTTGATTAGCCCCACCCGGGTTGCTTTCAGGATCGAAAGCTGCCGACTTCGGATCAGGCAAGAGGTTTGTAGCCAGACTTTCTCCCGACACTGAGAAACCGATCCGCTGGTGCGACGGTTTCCTTTTATCTGCGGGAATTTAAAAGAAACAAAAACGATCCGGATTTTCCCGACATCCTATCGTTTCGCAAGGCAAAAAGCTTTAGTCTTACGTACTCCGATCCTATATCTCGGATATGTTTCTGCATAAGGCCGGATTGCAATTGCACAACCCTGGAGATGGCTGCTTCCCAAATGCTGGGTTTTTCCTTTCCTTACGCCGGTTGAGCATCCCACCTGCTCCCACCCATTCCTTAATAGCGGCGACTGACAAAAAGTGAAAGCGGCCAAGAAGAGGACGCGCGTATCCAAGGGCTCCTGCGCTCGTACCTATCGCCGAGGCGTTTCCCGCGCCTTTTTCCCTACTGTTGTTAAATCAGGTCACCCCAGGATAAGAGGGGGTGCTGCTGGGCGATGCTTACTCCGAGAAACGCGAGCCTCCCTTGAGCTCCAACGCGATTTGGCGGCAACGACTCCCGTTCTTTCGTCGAGGAGGCGGCGGCGGCTAGGAAAGAGTTAAGCGCCGGCTCTTTGCCTCTCCGGTGTAGCGAAGCGAGCGAGCGAGCAGCAGTGGAATTGCTGACTGACTCGGGAGAAAAAGGAAGAGAAGGCTGGTTACGATGCCCCAACTACAGAAGACTGATTGATCCGCTATATTGCATGCATATTGTCTTATTTTGCTTTTTTTTTTTTGCTTCCCCCCCTCCTCCTCTCTCTCCTCTGAACCCTCCCATCCCCTTCTGCGGGACTTTCACGGCGCGTGTTCAAGCCCTGGAAGGAGCCGCTCGTGCACACGCGCGCCCGCCGCCCGCCCATCCTCACCTAGATCCAGGGTTGCTTGTTTGGCTTGCTAGCTAGCTAGATGCAATTGCTGGCGCCGCTGTTTCCTTCTGCACCGGAAAGTTTCCTCCGCCTAAAGCAGCATCTTTGCAAGTGGACCGCGCTGCAAAAGCTTTGGCGAGAAGCGTTTTTCTTGGGGCGCGTCAGAATTTCGGCTTAAGATCCGTTCCCAAAAGAGGAAGAGGAGAGACGCTGGAGTAGAAGAGACAAATCCCCCTCCCTTTTTTTCTCTCCCTGCCCCCCTTTCTTGAAGGATTGTCGGATAACGAGGAAAAGGGGAAACGGCTCTCGATCGGGGAAGCCTTTTATTTTATTCTCTGCCGCCACCACCACCGCCCCTTGCTTTTTCTTTTTTTAGTGACCATTCATCTCGGGGGATTTATTTGTGGAAAAATAACCAACTAAGAGAACCAAGCCAACTTGGAAAGCGGGGAAGAGACCCCCGCCTTGCTCTCTCCCATCCGCCCCAACCTTGTCCGTGGGTTTCCAGTGTAAGGATCGCTTTCTGGGTTTGCCTTTTATTTTTTCCCCCTCCGTGACCAATATCCAAAGGAACTGTGGAATTAGAAAGAAGCCGATCACCGATCGTGTGTGTGTGTGTGTGTCTGTGTGACACCCAGCTGGTTCTGTTTCAAACGGCGCCGAGAAGAATTCAGGCGGCGTGCAGGTAAGGGAAAGAGAGAAGGTGCCTTTTCCTTGGATTTCCCTCCCCCCCCCCTCTTTTCCCACTTGAAAAGGCACCTTGCATTGGATTCCTGCCTTCTCCTTCAAAAGTCCATCTCTGGGCGCCTCCTTTCCATTTCTTCACCACCAGCCTCGTTTTGGTTCCGAGGAGAGGGAAAGTTACTGGCCCCTGTAAAGGAGGACCCGAATTCGCCGATGGAAGGGAGGCGAAAACGGCTGAATGGAGACAGAAGGGGGACCCCGCACCCCTCCTTTTTTTAAAAAAAAAGGAAAGAAAAAGAAAATGCACTTTAGGGTTGTTGAATTTCGGCTGTGAACGTTTGGCGCGTTTTCCCTTGGCGCCTTCTGTACCGCGGTTGCAGCAAGGGAAGCACCGGGCAAACCCAGGCTTTGCGTCTTTTAGGAGCAGCGTGGGTGGGTGAGGAGAGCGGGAAGGCACCCCTGGCCCAGTCTCCAGCGGCTCCTAAGTCAAACGCGGTTGTCTGTGTGCAGGGATTGCACTCCGGGATCGGCTGGGGATCGTTGCGCGTCCTTTTTCGTCCGCTAGAGGTTCCCCGGGAGCGCGGGATTGAGAACGCGGAGGGAGAAACACCCCCCCACCCCGGAAAATGGGGTTCGTTTTAGCCGCACCTCGGGGAGAGTGGCGCTCAAAACGTGGGGTCTCCAAGGTTTTCTCTATCCTCCCCTCCCCCCACCTTCTTGGCGCTTTCTCATTTCTGGCCTGTGTGTGTGTCTGTGTGTAGATAGCGAGCTTTGTGCTCTCACTTCTGTGATGGACTCTGGAAAGCTCGCTGTTTTGATATGGGGAGTTGGGGGGGGGGGCGTCGGAGGTAAACCTCGTCCATAGTCGGCATTTCTGTCAGGTTCTGACCGAGGGGCTGCTTAACGTTTTAGAAATAATGGTTTAACTTTAGGTATCGTATTCCATATTTCCTTCTCTGTAGGTGATATTTGTTACATTTTTTCTCAAAGAGCATTTTAGGGTGACCCATTTATTTATTTTTTAACATGGTGGAATATACTTGGGAGTATCAGGAGGAAAGGTGAAGAGGAGAGAGAGTTTGGTTTTACTCCCTAGCTGTCTGTTTGCAGAGAGAAAACATGTGTATACATCCAACCCATAGGTTGGAACAGATGGGCAGTTTGGTGAACGCTTTTTAAAAATCCTCTGCACACTTTTATTTAATTAGACTATCCCTTGTGTGATCTTGATTGTACTGGTCCAGCCCCTTGTTCATTTTCTGCCACATTGCTATGATGTTTATGCAATTCATACATAGGGAGATTTGATTAAACCCTTTCTGATTTCTTCATTCTCAGAAGCCTGCAAATGCTTTCCCAAGTCGGCTGAATAGCATCCAAGAATGAAATTGGATACAGTAGAGTCAAGCATACTATAAAGGAAAGCCTTGTGCCCTGAACTAGTGATAGCACTCATGGGGAAGAGCATGAGTTAAGAAAATTCTGAACAATCTTCAGCTTGTAACCCAGTATTGGCATATTGTGACCAGCCATTGAAATCTTTTATTTCTTCTGGTTATTCGGCCGAGAAGTACTGATGGCAAAAAGCTGTTGGCACTTTTTTTGCTTTGCCCCCAAGTAAGAAAGAAAATGTGGGTTCCAATGTCCAGTATTATGTCTCTGTGGTTTTTGTTTCTTTGCCAGAGAATCACTGTACTAACATTTAATGAATACTTTAGGATTGCCAGGAAACTCCAAATGAAAATCACTGGATAGAGATGGCAAGAAAAAAATAGGTTTTCTCTAGATAGTTCCATTTCCATGTGTCTAGACACAAGGTGGTAGGGTCAGTTAAAATGATCCAGAAGTGATTAACTTGAGAAAACCAAACTGATTTATTAATCCAGTTCTAAAAGTTGTGCATATGTAGAGATGCACACCCACACTCACATATATACTGTGTTATGAAGCATTGCCAAAAGCCTTATTTTCACTTATATCGAGACCAGAAATTTGCTTTATTATAACTAAATATGCTTGATAGGGTACAGGGCATGGGTGATGCCTGTAGATTATAATCTTGGAGATTCAACATGTGAACAAGACTCACTGAATTTAGTAGGCTTGACAGATGAATGCAGATATCTAGGACTGTAGTATTGCTATAGTAATAATGATTGGGATGATTAAGATGATAAGTTTGTTGTATCTAATCTGATTCGTATGTGTTGTATGAAATACCAATGCATGCTTAAAGCTCATTCATCTAACATATGAGGGAGGGTAATATACTCTATAAAAACTGGCCTTTTTCTGAGTTAAAGGTTTAATTGATATTAATATGTATAACTATAGCACATCTTCATAGCATATCTTAATATGGAAAAGGATATGGAAAATATGGAAAATTTGTCTTTTAATAAAGACAAATACTGTCATTGATATATTTGATGTACATTGTGACCAGGCCAGCTTAATTTTCAGCCAGTAATTTCAACCAGTCAGGATTGAAAAGCTTTTAAGTTTAAAAAATCCTTGTGATGTATAATTTTGTATGCTGTATAATAATCGCATTGTTGATTGCCTTTATCAGAAAGCTGTCTGCTGTTTTCTGATAAAAGGCTTAAAGACAGCAGCAGATGAGCTGAAGTAAGTTTTGTGACTCGCTTTCTTACTGCAACATTGCTAGAATAGTTTTGTCAGGACCTGAGAGGGTTCCCCCCCCCCTTTTTTTAAAGTTCAATTTTATTTGAGATTTTACTGGATCATTTTTATACAAATTTACAGTACCTAAACTTTGAATAGCTTGCCACAAAACTTGGAGAGATAGGGGTGGGCGGGCAGAAAAGGCTGTTTTCATTTTGATACAACATTTTAAGTGTCCTAAGTGTGAAATTCATCATGTGGAGATAACTATAAACTAATATGAAGTATTATTGTTAACAAAGAAAAATTATATGGGCTTCTGGTTTCAGGGAAAAAAAGAAAACCACATGCATTAGACCTCAAGCTGCATAATTGGTTCCCTATGGTATGAGTGGATAACTAGAGAATACCTCTGGTAAAGCACAAGTTAGGTAGAATGCCAATTTTAGAAGGAAGGAAAAGAATAAGAAAATACTAGTCAATTTCCTGTGCATATTTATTTAATTGCATTTCAGTGAGAATTACTTATCAGAAGTATTCTTACAGTTGCAGCTTGAGGGGATCAGAGCAATCTTTCTGGGGGAAAAATCAGCATATGTGTCTTCACTATCAATTGCCAATGCTCTGCTAAGGCAACACCCATTACAGGGAGCACAATAAGAAAAATGGTCTTTCTACATAGCAAATGTGAAAAATGGAGGCATATGTATTTCCCAGTGTTATGAGTTGGCTATTCATTATTTTACTTGGCAGTCCTTGTTTTTAAGAAGAAAAGGAGCTTCATCTCTCTATGATTTAAAAAAAAAAGCATCTGTCATATGTTCTGATGTTATCTAAGATCATGGCATTGCTTTTAAATTAGTCAGATTCCTCTGATTTATCCTTTATTTTGCTGTTTAGGTAAATGAGTAAGATGCAATATGTTTGTGCTGTTTCAGTAAAATGACACATCTTGCTGCATTTATTTTGTGTCTAGACATTCTATGAAAGGTCTCTAGGTGGAAATGTTTTCCTGTGTAGAAAGAACAGAGGAAATACAAACTACAAGAGATGTTCTTCTATGACAGCTAAGCTATCTCTAAGCCCTATAATCCATTTAACAGGTACCAGTGAATTAAACTGAACATCCCGGGACAATATTGTTAAGTTGTAAACTATAATGGATGTGGTCTTAAGGTTCTCCTAAGACATTTTGTTGCCTGAAGGGAGAGGCAAAATGGAGTGCTCAAATCTGTATGCTGGAAACAATCTGACTGGCCACTATTTCCCACCGTGGTTAGTATGTTTTATGGTACTGAGCACAGCAGGCTAACACAAGGCTATGTTTTGTGACGTATACCATATAAGGATCTCCCCCCATGATTTCTTTCCACTTGTGGGATAGCAGCCATTCTCTGATCATTGGTAGAGTTTTTCTTGCATAATCTTGATGGGTGAAGAAAGTTGGTCTCTTTGCTGCTAGAAATGCACCTTCATGGTTATTGCCCGAAAGTGGATAGGCACGCAGTATTCAATTGAATTGAATATTTTAGTTGACCAGGTTTGATTATACACACAAGGAATTTGTCTCTGGTGCAGTGTACATGCAGTGTACACTCAGTGCACATGCAAAGCAGCAGAATAATGGTCATCATCATACCAATAAGAGAGGGCAGTAAGAAAGATAAGAGGGAATAATAGATAGGAAGGAATAATAATACTACATCTCTTCTACATGGTAAATACGCATAGATGTTAGATAGCACTGTGAGAATTAGGTGTTGAGCAGAGAGATGGCCAAGGGGAAAAACTGTTCTTGTGCCTAGTTGTTTTGGCCTGTGGTGCTCTGTAACACCATCCCGAGGGCAAGAGTAGAAAACATGTCCAGGATGTGATACCTTCTGAGCTCTCCTTCTGATCTGCACAATATACAGATCTTCTATAGAAGCCAGGCTGGTTGCAGTTGACTTTCTGCAGTCTTAACTATCTGCTGGAATCTGTACCTGTCCTGTTTTGTTGCTGTAGCAAACTAGACAGTTATAGAAGTACAAATGTCCAGATTCAATAACTCCTCTGTAAAACAGTTTCAACAACTTCTGAGGCAGTCAGAAATTCCTGAGTTGACACAGGAAGAATGTTCTTTGTTGTGCCTTTTTAATGCTGTTTCTAATGTTAAGTATCCATTTCAAGTCTTGGGAGTTTATAATAGAACCCCAAAATTTGAAGGACTCTGCTGCTGATGCTGTTAAATATGGTAAGAGGTGGTAAAATAGAAGGGCTGCTCCTAAAATCCACTTTCATCTCTACAGTTTTAAGCGTATTCAGCTCCAAATTGTTACAGCTGAACCACAGGGCCAGTTGTTCAACCTTCTGCCTATATGCAGAGTCATCACCATCTGCAAACTTCAAAACTTTAACAGAGGGTTCCCTTGATGTGCAGTCATTTGTATAGAGAGAAAAGAGCAACAGAGAGTGTACACATCCCTGAGGGGCACCTGTGCTCATTGCCCAGGTTCTAGATGTAGTTTCCTCTAACCTCGTCTGTTGCTTCCTGTCTGTCAAAAAACTGATTATCCACCTAGAAGTAGAGTAAGTACAGTGAGTTCAATCTTTATTAAATTGGGTATCTTCCAGATATGCTGGATAAGCTGTTTGGCTATCCTGGGAGAATTTATGGAATTTAGAGGACACCAAAGCTGCATTAGAAGATTGCATGGAGCCAAATTAGCATTTATTCATAGACCAAAGTTGATGATTTTTTAAAATTTACAGCTGGTTCTATAAATATACTTGATTCTATGTACTATTTCAATCAATATTTTAGTTCTTGACCATTATATTGTATAACAAAAACTACACAAACTTACCAGCTATCTTGTGAAACCTTTACAAGACTTTATATGTATACACATAAAGTATGCCCCACATACTTATATATTATAGAATGATTAAATCTATAAACACTATAGAACTAACTAAAATAATGCCTAATTAGAGTACAGTAGTAATTATTTTTAAATGATTATTATCCAAGACAATGTAAAACTAAGACATTAAAAAGGTAAAATAAAGCAGCAACGATCAAAATAGAGAATATAAATATAGGGCATTTCTGGGCCAGTTAACACGGACTGTTATTAAAATTCCAGCCAAGATTATGTGCTGCTGCACCAAATTTGACTACATTATGAATTGTGGAAGAGGAATAAAGTATCTAGAAGTATAGGCCAGCAAAAATTTGATGCTTACAGGCTAATAACCGTGGGAATGATGGATAAGAAGTACTTTTAAAGGATATACTGTGAAGACAGACATAGTTGATTATTTCAATTTGTCCTGCGATCATAAGACAGGAAAGTTCCATGAAAGGAAGATTTTGCAGTCATGCAAGATCAAATTATTGTTCTATATCCATTATATGCTGTCTCAGGAGAGTTTTTGCCTACTCATCCCTCCCAAAAAATGTGAGGGAGAAAACCCAAGTACTAAATAGTATTTGTTTTCATATCTAGGTCTGTTGAAAAAAGCTATAGTCTTAAACAAGTTAAGTATGGATGACTATCTCATCAGGACTGCCTCCAGTCACAGCCCAACATTTGAGAGACACAGAGTTATCTGAAAAACAGCTCTTTAAAAAAACTGGAGGACAGAATGACATTCAGAGGGGCAAAAACCAGAGGGCCACACTGAGCTTGTAAATAATTATTTCTATTAGCTTAGCATCAAAGAGTTTAAAAGCTACTGGTGTGCAGTAGCTTTATCTAACTTGGAAAAACTTTGAAACAGTAGTGGTTATTCTTCTGAGCATATAATACGTCATATATTTTTCACTGTGCTATAAGTATGAATAATTCAAATATATAAAGCATAGTGTTTGTACATTGAAGTTGATTGTATCTTTGGTTTCTTTGGATAAAACAATTTTGATCTTTTAAAATATAATTTATTTCCATCTGAGTCCTCTTGCGCTGTTTATCCAGTGTGATATTGGAAAGAATGATCACATTGTCAAAATAAAGTAAGCCAGAAAGGTGCTTTTGTGACAGTTTTGGTGGCAAGCACAGATCAGTTATGGAGGATTTCTAACTTCTATAAATGAGTTCAGGAAATAGAGTCAAATAGTGGGTATTATGTTTATTAAAACTGCCTAGCGCAAAAATGTGTTTGCGCAAAACTGGAGTCTACCATGCTGAGATGTTTTTATCAGCTTAAATGAGATTCTGTATGAATCTGAAGTAATTTTAATTGATCATATTGATTTGTTAGAAAAGTGTGTGGAAATAGTTATATGGCATTACATTTACTTGAAAGAATAGTTATGAGAAAACATGGTATTTGAATTTGATCTTTCTGTGTACTTAATTTTGTCTGAACAAATAATCTTTTATCTTTTATAAAAGATATTATATAATCTTTTAACTTTTATCTATCATTTTTCAGATACATTAGCCATTTGTTTTCTATTGTGATATTTACAAAGTGGGATTTTTTAGTAAAGTGAAACTTTTTGGGACATGCATATTATTTTTTTTACAAAGAATCTAATTTGTTTCTCAAAAAGCCTAACAATTTAACTTCTTTTGTTGCATGTTTATACTGTAGAACTAATTTATTCCTAATATATTATTCCTGCATGAATGATAAAGAGATTGATTTGTGAGAGGGATTTTTTTGGGGGGCGGGATTTATTTTTTAACTTTGGGATAGCCAGAAGTGGAATCAATTTTGTATAACATTGTAGCTGTAACTTTGGCCAAGTTGACTAAGGTATATGAAATTTTTTTCCCCAAAAACTTCTTGGGTTTCCAGTTTTTGAAGACAATTGTTACTCCAAACTGGGAGAGGAAACTTGTTGGTGCTTTGCAAGCAAACCTGTTACTTTTTCCTATTGATTAATTGAACCATTAAGTTCCTATATTTTAACCAATTCTAGTTTTTAGAGAAAACAATATTTTATGAATACAAAAAACCCCCACCTAGTTAATTTAAAATATTTTAAATTTTATATTCTTTTAAGTGGCAATTGGAATAGATTTTTATTGTATTTTATCATTTTCTTTTGTCTTAAAAAACCCCCACATATGCTTTCTGGAAACTGTTCAAGGAAGAACGTTCAGTTTTTTTCACATAACCAGAACTTACCAGTAAGCTAATCACTAAAAAAATATTAATTATATAATATTTATAATATTATGAAAATATACAATATGCATAATGGTTTTCTTCCTGTGCTGTGTTCCATCTAGAATTTCTCACCAATTAACATAACAATAAATGTGCAATCTATAAACTGCTTGAATGGCTTTTCTCATATTTAGTTAATAGTTTGCTTCTGAGTCAAGGTGATGGTTGCTACCTAATTGCATAAAAGTAAAGGTTCCCTTTGCACATATGTGCTAGTTGTTTCCGACTCTAGCAGATGGGCAGTGCTCATCTCCGTTCCGCTCATTTCCGACTCTAGGAGATGGGCAGTGCTCATCTCCGTTCCAAAGCCAAAGAGCCAGTGCTGTCCAAAGACATCTCTGTGGTCATGTGGCCGGCATGACTAAACGCCAAAGGTGCACAGAAAGCTGTTACCTTCCCACCAAAGGTGGTCCCTATTTTTCTACTTGCATTTTTTACGTGCTTTCGAACTGCTAGGTTGGCAGAAGCTGGGACAAGTAAAGAGAGGTCACCCCATTACGCAGCACTAGGGATTTGAACTGCTGAACTGCTGACCTTTCGATCGACAAGCTCAGCATCTTAGTCACTCAGCCACCACTGAGCCACTTGCATAGGGCCTGGTTATTTGAGGGACCAATTGTCTCCCATTGTTTCTGTCTGGCCATTGTATCTGCCTGACCAATGGACCAATAGTTGGTCCATTCTAGGTTCCATCAGTTCAACACTACCACCTATCAGGACCCCAGAAACATGCCTTCTCCATAGTAGTGCCTGCACTCAGGAATGAGGTTCTTCCAAGGTTCAAACAGCCCCCACCCTTCTGGTATTTTGAAGGCCTTCAAAGACCTGGCTTTTCACCAGACCTTTAATAATAACAATTTTTACCACTTTGTTCTTTTTCTTTATTCTCATCTCGGTTTGTTCTCTTGACCGTCTGTTTTTTTATGTGTTTTGCATTTTTTTTGGTTTTAATTTTTTTTACTGATTTGTAAATTGTCCAGCTTTTACATAGCTTCAAAAATAAAACGGATAAAAACCCCTTTTTTTAAAAAAGCAAGAGAGGATCATTACTGAAGTGTGTAGCTCTGGTCTTATTTTGATCTAGATACTAATATTGGACCTATTTTTCTATTGCTTGTGATCTATGGCCCTCTGGCTAATACTTTATGTGGAAATAGCCTGCACTGTTATTCATCTGATTACTAGCTTAGTTCTGTTTTGATTTTTCTGCCTCATGCGCAAAATTGTTCTTGGCATGTTTGAATGACATTTTAGTGACCCTGTATTCTGTTACCAGAATGCCAGCCATTTTGTTTTGTTTATGTTCCCTTCCTTCTTCCCCAGAAACCAACGTTTGAAATAATATTTGCAATCACGC
This sequence comes from Stegonotus admiraltiensis, assembly GCA_032468215.1. Classification (NCBI taxonomy): domain Eukaryota; kingdom Metazoa; phylum Chordata; class Lepidosauria; order Squamata; family Colubridae; genus Stegonotus; species Stegonotus admiraltiensis. The sequence continues at coordinate 88,478 of JANHZT010005115.1, forward strand.
TGATCAGAGAAGTGCTTCTGATGAGAAACTAATCTTGAATTCCCTTTGAATCCTGAAGCTGAATCCTGTCTGCTTTGCAAAGGAATTTCTTTCTTTCTTTTTATTGATGCGCTGCTGGCTATTTCATTAGACTGTTTCTTGTAAAATTTATGCTGCATGGGAATAACTTCCATCTTTACACTCTAACTTAGAGGAGTAATGTGCATGCTGTTTTCTGGTAAAGAAAATACATAAATTTGTATGACTATCACCATTATGTATCAGAAATGTATGTATGCTTACTGAGAGTCAATTTAGTGTAGTGGTGAAGGCTAGAAGCTGGGAGACCATGAGTTCTTATTCTACCTTAGGTACAAATTAATTTAGGTGACCTTGGGTCAGTCGCTTTCTCTCAGCCCTAGGAAATGGCAAGTCACTTCTGAAAAACTTTGCCAAGAAAATTTTCAGGATATGTCCAAGTGGTCTCCAAGATTTGGACACAATTTAACAGAAGAAAAAAAAATTGTGTATGTGTGCGTGCACATAGTACATATGTACTATGAAGATCAGATGAAACAAACAGTATTGGTAGGCACGAAACAGGTGAATTCTAATAACCAAAATGTTGGATCATAGCAACACTTTCTCCAAACAGTTCTTTTTTTAAAAAAAACTATGTTTAGGAATATTGGTAATTCTGTATTGTCTTCTGTCAATTGTATATCTCATCCTCTTCTCCCTTAAACTAAACTTCTGGCTTCCAATTGGGCAGCATATTGTTTTCTTGGCAATGATATGGCATCTCTTTGCCACTTCTGTTCTTTCCCTGCCCAATTGAATTTCTTTTAACGACTGATACATTAATGCAGGGTTGTGGCTTTTACTTTGAATTTCCACATTTTTCCTGGAAACGGAGATGTGCACAAAGGAAAATAAACTGTAATTTGATTCTAAGACCCAATTTTTTTATACTGTTAAGGTATCAGACTGAAAACTGTAAGTTGTAGTCCCACATTTGGCATAAAGCCAGCTGGATAACTTTGGGCCAATCACTCTCTCTCAGCCCTAAGAAGGAAGCAGCGGCAAACCACTTCTAAAAATGCTGGCAGGAAAGATCACATCCTTGTTCACCTCCATTTGCTGAAAGTCAATCCTAATTTGAAAATAATAATGATTTTAAAAAAGAAACTGAAGGCTTGATTTTGGCTGCTCAAAAGCAACCTATTCAAATTAAAGCAATCAAGGCCATAAGTGGAAAATCTTCAAAAGATTCAAAATGCAGATTGTGCAAAGAGTCAGTAGAAACAGTAGATTATTTACTCAGATCATGCAAAAAGATTGCCCAGATTTATAAATGACATAATACAGTTACCAAAATGATTTAGTGGAACATGTTTTAAAATTATCACATGCCATTAATGAAAAATAGATGGGAACCTGGAGTTGAAAAAGTAAGTAAAAATGAGCAGATTAAAATATTGTGAGATTCTAAATATGAACTGATAAACTCTTGGCTTATAACAATCCAGATTTAACTCTAGTTGAAAAGAAGAAAGTGTGGATAATTGGTGTGCCAATATCAAGAGATAGTGGAATAGAAGGCAAAGAGTTGGAGACAAAATATCAAGATTTGAATATCGAAATTGAAAGATTAGGCATAAAGAAAAAGGTCATGCTGCTTGGATTGTCATATATATTACATAATGCATTTTAACATGCTAAATTCTTAGGAAGATTTCTATGTATATGAAGATCAATTAAAGTACTGGAAGTTGTGATTTCACTTTTCTCTCCATAATAAAAATATTAATAGTAAAATTATATGGGGAAAGTTTAAAAGCTTAAATGATTGTACAATATAGGAATTTTTCCTTTGAACTTATGGTTTTCCAGA
>JANHZT010005115.1:214668-229545 GCA_032468215.1 Stegonotus admiraltiensis
AGCTTTGCTTTGCTGGCTGAGGAATTCTGGGAGTTGAAGTCCACAAGTCTTAAAGTTGCCAAGTTTGGAGACCCCTGCTTTACATGAACAGTAAATAGCCTACATTGGGCTCCTTGTCAATTGAAAGATATCTCTATAAGCTCACATTTGGACCATACTTTTTTTTTTTTCATGAAGCAGCGGGCGTTATGAAACATGTAATGTTGTTAGTTGCCTGATAAAAAATTAACAAACATGTTTTTATTTCCTGGAAGACTATTCCCTCCTATAAATATTGCATCCCTCTGCTGAGAGTCTCTTTCAGTATCTTCTCAAGACCCCAGGGCTAAATAAAGAAGAATTTTTGGCATGTTCGCCTGCCCTCTCTTCAACTTTTGAACTTCAAAGTCAAGTGAAGAGTTCCTGTAGTTGTACTAGAACTGGCATCCTGAAAGACATTTTCCCCTCAGCTATCTTTTTTTTTCTAGAATAGCCTGCCCCAGATTCCTTGCATTCAGGACTGACTTGGTGCCTGTTCTCACACTGTTCTCCTGTTATTGTTGCTGCTCCTATTATTGTTGCTACTGCCGCCTACTCACAACTTCAGCTTTTCAGCCACCTTTCCTTCTCCATCACACAATCACTTTGCAGCTGTTTTCTTCTCTTTGAAAGCTGCTAGCCCATCTAGAAGTGCCAATTCAGCAGTTTCCGTAGCTTACCTCCAGCTGTCTTCCTGTTATCTTGTGGAAATATCTTTGCTTGCCTAAAATAGCTCGCTGGTGTTTTTTTGTTTTGTTTTTAAGAGCAGCGGAAAAGAAAAATGGGCCAAAGTGCAGACTTCAACGTGTGCTAGTTCTTAAAAAGTTAATATCTAGAACATCCCCAGATATGTATGCCAGCCCTGGGCAAAGCTTTAAAGAAATGTGTCACTTTAACAAAACTCTCCCTCTCAAGGCTGCTTTACAAAGCAATGAGGAAGTGCCCAGCTAGACTATTTCTCAAATACGACAGCTTCAAAATCCATGCTTACTTCATCTAGGATTAGGTCTGAGTCTGTTTCTTCCATTTATATCTTAGCAACCTCTAGGCAACGGGAAAGAACCTCCTCAGCGTCTCCTGTTTGGCCCAGGATGAAGAGAAGACAGTTGAATTTCATATGTACATTGATCATACCTCATCCTGTGTCAACAGATGACCTCTCCCAGTAGCTTAACATAGATGTTAAATAATAACAGAGTCTGCAGAGAGTCTCTTGCATCTGTACCACTGCCTGAACTACTCACTCAGGACAAACTACTCTAAATACAAAATTCTCTGCTCCTGACCTCTGCTAGTAGTCCAGAAAGATACCATGATCAGTTGAACACCACTGAGAGGTCCAGTCTTTTCATGGATCATCAGCAAGAGTAATAATAATAAAAAAAATCAATCCCATATCAGGCCTATGTCTCAACTGAAGACTGAATAAGCAGCTCATCCGAGGCTCTCTGCAATTGCAGCATTATCACCTTCTCCATTATCTTCTCTATGAAGCAGCTTGCTGTCCAAAATAACTAGCTCAAGTGGTAGGTCCATAAGGATGGGAAGTAGCACTGCCTCCTTCAAGTTACATGGCATAACTTCCTCACTCAAAGTTTAATTAATCACCACCCACAGTGAGACTTCTGTCACCATCGTGCTGCTTTCCCTAATAAGGTCTGAGACTGCTCAGACTGCTAAGTAACCTCTGACTAAGGTTGCCGAACTATCATTTTAAATGTAATAGCAATAGCACTTAGACTTATATATTGCTTCACGGTGCTTTACAGCCCTCTCTAAGCGGTTTACAGAGTCAGCAGATTGCCCCCAACAATCTGAGTCCTCATTTTACTGACCTTGGAAGGATGGAAGGCTGAGTCAACCTTGAGCTGGTGAGAATCGAACTGCTGGCAGCTGGCACTCAGCAGAAGTAGTCTACAGTACTGCATTCTAACCCCTGCGCCACCACAGCTCTTAGGTAATAAGGATAGAGAAGCTCTGGTGCTAGCTGTAATTACTGCAATGGAGTAGGCTTAATTAAATCCAGGCTCTTAGCAATGTTCAGCTATATTTGCTCTTTGTCGAATTCCATATATCTCTTCTGCTGCTTCATCTCTTGGAGCTTCTTGGTATTCCAAAGAGGTCCTCCTGAATTGGCATGCAGGACAGCAAATCCAGAAATAAATCTGCTAAATGGGTGGTGGGTGGATCTTAGTAAGTTCTTCTTTTCTGGAAGTGATTACAATAAACTGTTAGAATGCTATTACCATTCTTATTCTAAATGTATTGTCCATTAGGCTTGCTACTACTGTGACCTTATTGTGGAATTTATGCCATTATAATTTATATGTGAGGAGTACCTTTGTTTCAAATAGCCACAGATGATCACCATGGAGGGTATTTTGGGAATGAGCTACTCAGATGGGAGGAGGATTGCTTACCCTCCATATTCACATTGCTTATGACAAGGATGAGCAATCTGCAGCTCAGAGTGCTCTTTATATGGGTCCCCATTGCTCTTTCTAATTATAACTTCTGAAAACAGAAGAGAATTTCCTGCTGCTTTGTGGTAGGGAACGTATGAAAATTATAATTTCAGCCCTAAAACAGGCACAGAACAATTTGAGGAAGGAAGAAAAGCTCTACAACTGCTTCTCAAACTTAGTACCCCCCAGCCAAGATGACCTATGAAGAAAAAAAAAACGGCCTTCAGACTGAAAATCACAAAAGAGCTTTTTCGAGAGGCAATAGCAATAGCACTTAGACTTATATACCACTTTGTAGTGCTTTTACAGCCTCCTGTAAGCAGTTTACAGAGTCAGCCTATTGCCCCCAACAATCTGGGTCCTCATTTTACCCACCTCAGAACAATGGAAGGCTGAGTCAACCTTGAGCCAGGTGAGATTCGATCTGCTGAACTCTAGCTAGCAGTCAGCTGAAGTAGCCTGCAGTACTGCACTCTAACCACTGCACCACCACCAAGTCAACTTTCTGTTTTTTCTTTGAAGACATTTCGCTTCCCAATCAAGAAGCTCCTTCAGTTCTGAAGCTTCTTGGATGAGAAGTGAAACATCTTCAAAGAAAAACCAGAAAGTCCAATTGCCTCTTGAAAAAGCACCTTTGGAAGAACTATCACCTGGATGACTGAGAATCTCTATAGATATTCAGACTGAAAAGTTCAAAGTTGAAATTTGTCCTACTGATCAAGATGTAGATGCTGGGACTTTTTCCAGCCTGTGAACTCAGCTGCCTATTTGTTGGAGCCAGGTATCTCCTGCAATATTCATTGGCCCTGTGGAGTGAAGTCTTTTTCTCTTGAGGGAGGAGGGATCTTCCTCAGCCATGAAGGAAGCTATGGTGCACCTTCTCTGGACCCAACTGTTATGGACATATTTATCTAGTCTTCAACCAGAGGTTGATGGAGAGGGTGTTCAGACTTTAGCTCTCTGGGACCCTGGAGAAAACAGATTATCAATCAGGGTTCAAGCCAGGGTTCAGAGGCAGCACTGGTAGCACATGATGATGACCTGGTGGTGAGCTGGTTTCTATCTGAATTGTCTTTGATCTCTCAGTGGCTTTTTTTTTTAAAAAAAGATTTATATGCCGCCCTTCTCTGGAGACTCAGGGCGGCTTACAATGCGTTAAGCAATAGCCTTCATACTTTTGTATATTATATACAAAGTCAGCTTATTGCCCCCACAAACTGGGTCCTCGTTTTACCTACCTTAGAAAGGGTGGAAGGCTGAGTCAACCTTGAACCTGGTGAGAATTGAACTCACAGTAATTGCAGGCAGCTGGATCCTAATTGCTACCTCTTAACAGTAGCTTAGCCAGCTACGCCACTCAGACTCCTTTTGATATCATTGATCATAATACTCTTTTGAACTTGCTTCAGGAACTACTATAATTCAGGTTTAGTTGGGGCTGCCATTGAAGATCCAGCTGGTCCAGAAGACTTGGTTTGGGCAGGGATGGGCATATCACGATATACTGATGTGGCTTCACCTCTTCACAATTGCACTACCATCTGGGTGAAAATGAAGGTGCTGGTTATCACCTTTAAAGCCCTTCATGATATGCTCATCAAAGCCTATTTGAGAGATTGCCTGTTTCAGTGGTAAAATGTAAAATTTGTTACTACTGGTTCCGTGGGCGTGGCTTGGTGGGGAGAAAGTGACTGGGTGAGCATGGCCAACTTTTTTTTTTACCTTTTTAAAACATTTCTTTATAACCTATTTGGGCAAATAGGTTGTAAAAAAATGCTTTTAAAAGTAAAAAAAAGACTCTGACGATCACAGCTGTGATGCGCAATCGTCAGAGCCTTTTTTTACCTTTTAAAAGCAGGAAGTAACAATACCCGGGCGGGTGGGCGGAGCCTCACGTTGCCATCGCTACCGGTTCTCCAAACCACCTGCCACAATCGCTACTGGATCTCCCATCCAGTCCGAACCGGGAGCATTTCATCCCTGGCCTGTTTCCAAATCTTTCTGCCTGTCCAATGAAGTCAGGCAGGCCGAGCATGCTTTTAAGTCCTGTTGATTGAGTATCATCTTACAGACCCTGGAGACATACTTTCTCTGTGGTAGCACTTGCCCTATGGCACCACCAGCACTGCTGGCTGTCAGCCAACAAGATAGCTAGCTGCTTGCCTGCGCAGCCCAGTGAATCACAAGCTTAGGAAACACTTTTTAGAATTTAACAGGTTTAACAGATTAACAGAGTTGGAAGAGACCTTGCAGTTCATCTAGTCCAACCCCCTGCCCAAGCAGGAGACCCTACATCTGCCTCTACCTAGGATCGAACTCACAACCTCCTGATTGTGAGGAAAGAGCTCTACCTCTAGGCCACAGCAGGTGAATAAAATAGAATAAAAGAGTCTACTTTAGCAATGTCTTAAGATAGCAACTAAAATGTAGTCAAAGGCTTGGTCTGGGCTGGGACTCTCAATAAACAAGCAATAAATCCAAGGGGGAAAAAAGTCACAGTGAGGTGGAATTCAGCAGAATTGAAGCTTTGAAAAGCTGTTTCTTTCAGAGCAGGAGGCCAATAAATATGCCAGGTTGAATGCACAACTGAGGTACCTTTCACAGTAGAGTGTACTGTCCTAATTTTTGGGCAGTCTATCTGATTTGTAAGAGATTAGTCCTCTGCTTCTTTATATGCTTCTGCTTGGACTGGGTGGCTGAGTTTTAGATTTGAGACACTGTCAGTGGGCGCAGGCGGGGAGTCCTGGGGGGCTTACAATCTCACCCATAATCCAGTAATTGATGTCAGCACGGCTGGAATTGGAGGACTATTACCTCTATATGTCCCACCTCAATTTCCTCTTTCTCCTCAAAAGACCTGGCCATAATATTGGTTCCCTTTATTACTCCCACATTCCCTGTTATTGTAAGCTGTCCAGAGTTGCTTTGTAAGGCAGCCTCTAAATTGAAATACTAATTCTACTGCAGTCTAAACATCTGGTTGACTGTGTGACCAACCACAATAATCCCATTCAATATGGTGAGAATACGCAATTCGAATTTCATGCTGGATCAACTGTCACTCAGATTAACAAGAATCACATCAGATGCTATGGCTCCTGGGTATCCATTGAAAAATGTACTGCTGGTTCAGGTCTGCTTGGGACATGGAGCTGGCAGGCTACTAGGAGGCAATGAAAGTGAAGAATTTGGTAAAAGCAAGAAAATTACTCCCTTGTGGTATGTTTCTACTAATCAAAACTATCAAAATGTGTGTCATGTCCCCGTTGGAGTCTGAATCTGAGGGGGAAGATGAGCTGGAACAAAAACTGACAGCAAGTGAGTGGGCAGCTCCGTTGGCCTTGGAGGAAACTGGGGAAGGGCAGAGTCAATCCAGGCAAGGCTTTTCGGAATTAGTAAGGGCTGCAGGCAGGGAGGAACAGAGGCAGGATGACCCACCCCCTCATGATCCAAGGGCTCAGAGAATGCAGAGAAGGCATGATCAGCGCAGACTGAGCAGGCTACTTGTGAGGAAAGTAGCCCACCCATCTTCACCAGGCACACCTGGGGATTGAGACTTAAGGAGACGCTGTGGGGAGGGGCATTTGTTGGGAACAAACACTGAAGTGTTGCGTGCCGACATTTGAACTCCCAAGAGTCCTTGCATTCCTTTTGGCATTCTGGACTAATTACCTGGATCTTTTGTTCCCTGAACTCCATGATTTGCCCTTGATTTGCTAAATACATTTGGATTTATTGCCATACAGCCTTGGTGCAGACAGCGCCAGGCTGGAGTAATTGCAGCCGGAGGCTGTTTGAGGTTTGTGTGAGGCTTTGTTATCACTGTGCTCTGGGACTTGTTAGAAATGTGGGAGCATTTGGGGAGATTTGGAGCAATAAAGGGGCGGTTTGAACTGCCAGCTGTTTGTGTTATCTCTGTGCCATGCCCTGGGTCATCACAATGTGGATTTCAAAAGTGAATGACCATCTTTTGAAATAAAGGCATCTAGATTCAGAAATCAATGAGCAGAGACTTATAGAGTAATGGCATCTGATTTTGAAACCCACATTCTTTACCAATGCTGAATTGGAACCAGTTGAAAAACAAGTAAAATTTCAGGTTTATTTAGAACAGTGGTTTCAAACTCAAGGCTTGCGGCCAGATCTGGCCCACGGGGTACTTAGATCTGGCTTACCCCAGAAACAGTGAAGGACTGGCCCATGGTGCCTCTACCACTGAAAATGGAGTCCGGTGGGCCTACACACAGCGCCCCCGAGCTCCATTTTCACTGGCAGAGGACTTCAGGAGCCCACCGTGGCTGAAAACGGAGCCTGGGTGGGCTGAACACATCCTCCCCGTGCTCTGTTTCTTCTGGCAGAGGGTTGCAGAAGGCTGTCGTGGCCGGGCTCTGTTTTCGCTGGCAGACGACTGCCGGAAGCTGTCATGGCCAAAAACAAAACCTCGACAAGTGACTTCGAGCTGGTCACGCTCCCCCTGGCCATACACCTCGGCCCCCCATGGTCAAACACAACCCTCAGTGAAATCGAGTTTAAAACCCCTGATTTAGAACTATGAATAATAATGCTAATTTGCAAAGTGAACAATGAGCAGTAGAAAGTAAAGAGACTATTGATGTTAATGAAGAATAACCAGGATAAAAAACTAAAGTTGAAAAATTGCGAGCACTATCAGTTACTGAAGAACTGGTTGGGAAAAAAAATCAAAGACCAAATGAAAGACGTTAAAAGAATATGTTTTTTAAAAACGGAATGAAGTTAACAAGAAGATTTTGACTAAAACAGTAAAGAATACTAAGAAAGCTGTCAAAATTATTACAACTGAAACATTGATCCAAACAAACAAGCTGAAGAATTGGGACTTAAAATGCAAAGGAAGGAAGCCATCAAGAAGAGAAAATCTAAATGGAAAATTAGCTTTGAATTGAAGATGAAGAAAATCCACATGGATTTGAGCTATTTGAAGAATTTGAGGTAAGGGGATTGAAAGAATAAGAAAAGCAAAATTACCCTGTGTGTGAAGTACAACCAGGAAAATAAAAGAATTGCAGAGATTGTAGAACAATATAAACAAAGAGCTACAGTTATTGCAGAGAAGATCAAGCAATATGACAGTCAAATAACCCAATTCCTGATTGGAAGTCAGGATGCTACAGTATCCTCAGATACTACATTAATAATTCTTAGTTATTAATGGTTTTATTGGTTCTATTAACTAGAACCAAGTTCAAGTCCTTGGTTAGGACTTGAATTATTAAGTTTCCACCTGTCTTTGACTGTGAATCAAATTGTAGATTACCTATACAAACAGCAGCAGCAGCAACAACAACTCAAAGGATACCAACAGCTCAGTGGCTAAGACACTGAGCTTGTCGATCAGAAAGGTTGGCAGTTTGACAGTTCGAATCCCTAGTAGAGGTCTCCTGCGTGAGCAGGAGGTTGGACTAGATGACCTCCAAGGTCCCTTCCAACTCTGTTACTATTACCTCCATCACCCCATTCCAGGCCTGATGCTTTCAGAATCTTTCTTTTAGAGCACCGTTTTTTAAAAAAAGAGTTCATCATCCTGAATACTCCAAGAAAAAAAAGTCTTGGGTTTGACTCTACCTTTGCAAAAATCCCTCTAGGCCGTCAGTGATCCTGAAAGGAGGAAATGAAAGGAGAACCCAGTACATGAACTGTGAATGCAGCGTGATCACTTTTCAAGTGAAAGATCAAGCACACCCTTGGAAGAGATTACTTCTTTCAAATGGTTGTTATTAGCAGAATCCTTCTGAGAGAACAGGGCTCTTTACCCCAGAAGGACTCTCTCCACAAACTAAAGTAGGCCAGTTAACTCCACTTTTGTTTTTATTGTTGTTTTCGGCTTTCCTACCTTTCTCTCTTTGAAACCAGGCACTTGATGAATTTGCGCACCATCCAATTAACATTTTTAGGCTTCAAAGAAGATTATGGAACTTTAAAGATTTTTGTAATGGGGCTTGTCGGCAACTCAAAATCACTGTTTATAATATCTGTGTTAATATTTTACCTTCTTGTTCAGTTTGTTTGAAGAAGTCAAAGAGCACCACAGAGCGCTTCAGTTCTCCACTAACCTTATTGAAGTATCCTTTATTAACCATCTGATGCAGTTTAAGTGAGGGAGTTGAGGTTTATGTCACTTCAGTAGCTAACTCTGGGGATTAAAATAGGCTTACGTGAGTGTTTAAAAATATCTGAAGTACAATGAAAACTTTCTTGAAAGCATAAGACAGAATGGAGCCGTCTCTGAAAATAATGGCCTGAACTGTTTAAAAGATTTATTTCTTCGTTTATCTGTGTCCTGACCATGGGTGGGATTCTACCGGTTCGAACCAGTTTGGGAGAACCGGTAGCTCCAACGATCAGCTGGGAGCGAACTGGTTTACCCTGACAATCAGATAGGCCCATCTCCTACTTGCGCTATTTTCCTACTTTTATCTTCTCAGCTGATTCGGGCGGCAGAGCAGATTGCCGCGCCTCAGCTGTGTTTCTCCTCTGAAGAAATGCAGAAGTGAAAATTTCTTCAAACTGCGCATGCACGCACAGCACGTGTCAGGCACCCACATGTGCGAAGCACATGATCACTGAACTGGTTGTTAAACCGGAAGGATCCCACTACTGGTCCTGACTTTAGTATTTTACAACTAACTCAAGGCAACAAACACATCCAACACATTTTCCTCCTCCTATTTTCCCCACAGCAATAACTCTGTGAGTTGGGCTGAGACAGAATGACTGGTCAACCAGCTGGCTTTCATAGCTAAGGTGGGATTAGACCACACTGTCTCTCACTTTCTAGCCTGGTGACTTAACCACTAGACCAAATTGACTATTATTTTATTATATTATTAATCTATATTATGAGATGTGTTTTTCATACTTTTCCATTGCTAAATGAATAGGCAGAATACTGTTTTAGCATGTAAATACTGAATCTGTGTGTCATGGAATGTGTATAGGAAAACAGAGATGGCCTTGAAGAAAGGATATGGCAGTCATTACAAAACATCAGTTTAACCCACAAAGATAGGAAGAGGGTGAGAAATAAAGTCAATAGTGTCCTGTTTTGACTCTCAAGAGGGAATGAAAAAGAAACTCTAGTAGGCTTTCAATGTTCTGTTAGTATAGGCTATATCAATAAATTAATATTTATTGTGGCAGTGACCTAGTCTGCCTCAAAGGGCTGACAAAGAAAGAACTTACTCTAATTAGGAAAAAGAAAACAATAGAGCAAGAATCTTCAGCAACTTTAAAACTAACACATTTATTAGACTTTCTTGAAATACAGTTCACCTCACTGTTGGTTAAGATCAGATAATTAAATTTGTATGAATTGTGTTCTAGCGTATATATTGAAGTATGACACCATTATGGTGCTTGACTAACATAAAATGAATTGAACTATGGCATTATTTAAATCTACTGGGCTTTTTGAAACAATTTTTTACAGTTCCATTAAGGGAAAAAATACCCCTTACCACTTAGAATTCCAGTGCACATTTTCTGCAAATATACATTGTTGAGTTCCTTGACAATCAATGCAAGTTCTCTTGATGTTATGCTTTGTTATATAATTTTTCCTACTACTAGCTCTTTTGAAAAAAATTGCTATCAGGATTTTAGATGAAAGCTTTTGAAACATTTTTCAGATTGGTCCTGTGCATCTTTTATTTTTGTTTTTGTTTTACTAATCCACAAAAATGGATAATATATGAAGAACCATGTAGGGCCTAGTTCTTGTAAGACTTTAAACTCTAAGATGTAGAACTATTAATTGCATCATTGATATTAAATCTAATCAGTGTAAATACAAGTTAAGGATTTTCATCTCTCTGCGTGTCAGATTTTGATAGGCTGATCCCAGATTCCTGTACCATACATTTTTCTCTTTGTCTCTTTTTCTTAATGACCAAAATCCAATTTGTTTGCCTATTTTAAAGAGTTCTAATTAAACATTCTTGAAGTTTGCAACTACTGTAAGATGTTGCTAACCTGAACCAGCACTTCAAAAACTGAAATTTTCTTTTTAACACGGCAATGAGATTTATTAATTTTAATGAATTGTTTGGGTTTTTAAGTAATATTTTTAGATTGATGATTCATAAAATTTCAATGTCAGTAATATCAACAACAATAATAATATTCTAAGCAGTGGTGTGAACATCTGGTGCAAGAATTGTGATATTTCTATAAGTTTCATAATAGAAGCTTTCTCCCACTCAAGCACATGCATTTTCTTAAAAGGCTATGGTGGATAATGATATAAAATAAGAAATGTGTCACGTTGAGAACAGATTATATTTTCCAGATTTTCTCTTTTGACAGTTCTCATCATACTGCATTAGAGACAAATTTTGGGGCTCAAGGAGGAAAAAGAAAAATCTTCCTAAATATTTCTGTTGTTCTTCTGATTTTGAGTACTCTAGTTTTCTATAATATCCTCATCATCCTTCTTACGCTCCTATCCTCTTGTCACAACTTATTGATTTTTGTCTTACTCAGACTACAATTCTTACAAGCATTCTGTCACATGAAAACATCCATAGGTAGCACTTAATATCTTAAATGGAGTAAAGAAGAATTTTCAGAGCAAATGCATGTATTCCCGGTCATTAAACTGATGAAAACAAAGCATAACATATATCCTGGGGTGAAATCCAAAATTTTTCCCTACCAGTTCTGTGGGCATGGCTTGGTGGGTGTGGCAGAGGAAGGATATTTCAAAATCTCCATTCCCACCCCACTCCAGTAGAAGGATGCTGCAAAATCTCCATTCCCTCCCCTCCTGGGGTTAGGATATTGCAAAATCTCCATTCCCACCCCACTCTGGGGCTAGCCAGAGGTGGTATTTGCCGGTTCTCTGAACCACTCAAAATTTTTGCTACCGGTTCTCCAGAACCTGTTAGAACCTGCTGGATTTCACCCCTGCGTATATCCCACCTCTGTCATGAGACGCTTCTAAAATTATTGGACCTTTTCTGCCAATCATTGCAACTTCTGTCTTGAGTTATGCTTTAAAAATATGTTGCAAATAGAATGAAGGGAGAGCAAAGGAGTTGGGGGATTGTTTTTGCATTTACCCTTTTCTCCTTTCTCTCCTGCTGTATTTTTCTTGAAAATGTCATAACCATCCAGAGCAAATTTTCAAGAGGTCTATTATAGGGAAGTAAAAAATGAACAACAACAAGAAGAACAAAAATAATTTCTTCTAAGCTACTACATCTGTTTTGTCAAAGTTTAAATAACCATTATCAGGCAACAAAAAGAGTTTTAAGTGTCTCTTTATTGCCATCTGGTGATTCTCCGGATTTTTGCATTAAATATATTATAACCCTAATCTCCTTTCTTCTAAAAGTTGCATTTTATCCCACCAATACATCAGACTTATGTGGATGAAAAGAATTTAAAGCAATGTTTAGATTCATGCCTCCCTTCTAATGCCTCTCCTGGAACATCAACAGTTTTTCAAAAGGTCAGAGATTCTAAATCCAGCTGAATTATCAGGTTGTCTTTCTCTGGAAGTTGTACCAAGAACTACTAGGAGGTGGTGCCTCTTTGGAGCAAGGTAAATTTAGTATCCAACTTCATAATTGATTTCAAAGTCTCAGTTGGAGTATGATTTGCAGAACAGCTGTTATCATAGCGTCATTGGCAAGAATAAAGATCACTTTATGGAAGTGATTCATCATTGTCAATTTACACATCCACCTTCACATCAGCTATTACTTTTTATAACTGTTTATTAAGCATTTTCACATCTTACACAAGCTGTGATACATTAACGCACAAGGTATTCTGAGATGTTTGAAATTAAATGGAAGTTCCGGAGCAGAATACTGCAGGAATTGTTCAAAATATGAAGAACAGCTCTTAGGGATATTTCTGTTTTCCGAGAAACTAATTTAGGATGTGTAATGAATTTCAGTATACATTATGTGACCTTTGTATGTCAGTTGCAGTGCATGTTATTCCAAGAGAAACTTCAGGGCAACTGGATTGATGGTTTAGGTTAGTGTTGGTGAACCTTTTCAGCAGTGAGTGCTGAAATGGGAGCGTGCATGCAGGGGTGCACTGGAAACCAGAAAAGCAGCTCTCTGGCGTGCACGTGTGGAAGCGCCAGAAACTGGAAGAGCAGTTCCCCAGCTCACCCTAGTCATTCAGTCTTCCGGTTTCTGGTGCACATGCGTGCGTGAAGACCAGCTGGCTGACATGCATGCAAGTGCCGGAAACCAGAAGCTTAGCTTCCTGCTATGCGCATGCGTGCCAGGGAGCTGCTCTTCCAGTTTCCAGCGCGTGAAAACCAGCACAGGAACCTGGAAGTGCAATGGGCGACAGCTGGCGTGCCCGGAGAGATGGCACTGTGTGCCAGTTCCGGCAAGCATGCCATAGATTCGCCATCACGGATTTCGGTTATTTTGCTGTGTGTTTCAACTTTAAAACTTTTCAGTTCACAAAGCAATGTTTTATAAAGATGAATCAATTCCACTTTACTTTAGCTGAGAGGGAAGAGGTAGAGAAACAAATTACGATTTTTCTGAGGCAGAATAGCTTAAGAACCTGGTTGTCTGGGTCTTATAGTAATTTAGGTAGGTAAACTACAAACAGACAAACTCTAGGAGAGGGGAGGGTTCTGGTTAGGCCCTTAAGGAGGGCATGATGTAAAAATGTCTTAATTGGGTTGGAGAAAACCTTAAATGGAGGTAAGTGTTAGAACTATCCATTCCCTACTTTCACAAGAGATTTCAATAACATAGAGCAACTGTCTATTGAAAACCATTCAGCATTTTGTCTGTGAATTTACAGCAGATCTCAAAGATTTGAAACTTTCCTACACCAAGGGGCAAACTAACCAATAAGGTAGAATTTGCGTTTTCATGCCTGCCTGTGGATCGTCGTGTCCTTAAATGAAAAGGAAAAGTGGCTCATGTCAGATCACAGCAGCTGCACATGAAGTAAAGGAACCGTTGTCTTTTTAACATAATTGTATCATCCATTGAATCCCCATCCCACCCCCAATGCAACCCACTTGTGGCATTTGAAGAATATTTTATTAAGCATACCTGCATAGGGCACACCTTTAAAAAGTATACCAGAGGACTGGTGGAAAGAAATTATTTTCCTATCCCACGAGCAGTGGTGTTAACTAGGATTGGTCCACGTGCTTTTACAATTAAAGAAATTAAGAAGGAAAGTAGAGCAGCAGCATGCAAATTCTATACTTTTACTTTGTGTATCTGTTTAATTCCCTGAAAAAGAAGTTCTTCTCAAACATAGTTCTCAGGTTATTCTGGTAACCTCTTCCCTGGATGAGTAATTACTGTTTCCTGAGAGCTAGTCTGCATCAGTAATTTAGTGCGTGCGTGCGTGCGTGTGTGTGTGTGTGTGTGTGTGTGTAGAAATTAAGTAGCGCTGATTCAGCAAAGGATGAAGCGGCACTCACATTGAGTTAGCTACCTTCCGGATCCTTCTTGGTTATTTCTCTGCAACTCTAGAATCAATCTATCTCCAAGAGGGCTGTCTGATTAATATCAGTAGTAGTCTTTAGACACAGAGAGCAAAGGTTACTCAGGCATCAAAAATTGTTTTAATTTCTTACTGCTCCTTCTGATTACCTAATAAATTTTGATGATGCCCATTGGTTTTCAAGAATGATTTATTTTTGACTTTGATTTAATTAGGAGCAAATAGGACATTCAGCAGAAAGTTGCACATAACTACACAGCCCGAAGACAACTCTCTATATAACATGATTCCTTCCTTCGTTCCCCCCACCTCTCACCCTCTGACATATACCAAAAGAAAAGTAGTGGAATAAACATAGTTCGCATAGACAAGGGTTCTATGCAGTGGGCTAGATTTCCTACATTGTTAATTCCACTCCTGCCCCATAGATGTTTGTGCATAATTAGGAGTGTGTCCGTTTAGGGTACTTGTGAATACACAGTAATGACAATTCTTCCTGGAGGCCTCATTCCAAAAAAGAAAAGGGCAGGAAGAAGAGAAAATAAATCTATGTTAATTAACAACTAATTAAAAAGAATTGCCTGTAAGATAAGATACTTCATTCTTTAAAAAAAATCATAAAATTGATTTCCTCAGCTGTATACAGTATATCAACTATTCGCCACTGTTACATGTAGAAGCAGCAAAAGCAGGATGTTGTTGTTAGCTGCAAAGTCGTGTCCGACCCATTGTGACCCCATGGATAACGTTCCTTCAGGCCTTCCTGTCCTCCCTGGAGACCATTTAAGCTCATGCCGACTGCTTCGGTGACTCTATCCAGCCACCTCGTTCTCTGCCATCCCTTCTTCTTTTGCCCTCAATCTTTCCCAGCATTAGGCTCTTCTCCAGTGAGTCCTTCCTTCTCATTAGGTGG
>JANHZT010005115.1:229645-241238 GCA_032468215.1 Stegonotus admiraltiensis
GATGTCTCTGCTTTTTAGTATGCTGTCTAACTTTGCCATAGCTTTCCTCCCCAGGAGCAAGCATCTTTTAATTTCTAAAAACAGGGTAGAGATGGGAAAAACAACTGAAAAAGAGAAAGATTACAAAATGAAAGTAAAGGGGAAGGATAACTAGAAAGGGAATGGATTAAAAATCTACTAGTTCACAAAAACAGAAAAAAAGAACCCTGCCCCAGTGTATGTTGGGGCTATTTTTTCATTGCCAGAATTGATGTAAGATGGAATGACTTTTCACACATCTGCAAATATGTTTTTACTGTTCATTGGCTCTAATATGGCTAAATCATTGGCAATCTTCACCTGAGTTTGCTGCTAGGGGTATTTAGATACTTATATCAAAAGTGCTTTGGAGAAAAGGTTTGAATTGCATTAGAATTGAAAGGTTTAAACTATATTAGAATTATGTTATATTAAACTATATTAAAACGTTCAGCAAAAGAGAGCCAGTTTGCTGTAGTGGTTAAAGTACTAGGCTAGAAAACAGGAGACCTGAGTTCTAGTCCCGCCTTAGCCATGAAAGCCAGCTGGGTTACCTTGGGCCAGTCACCCTCTCTCAGCTCTGCTCACCTCCCAGGTTTGTTGCTGTGGGGAGGAAGATGTGTTTGTGCATGTGTGTTGGAAAAATTCACCGCCTTGAGCTACTGTATTTTTCAGAGTATAAGATACAACGTTTCCCCCCCTAAAAGGTGGTGAAAATTTGGGTGTGTTTTATACACCGAATGTAGCCCCGCTCACCCACTGGTTCCCACCCTTTGGCCTCTGCCTCCCAGCAATTTACCTCATTGCAGGAAGCAGCAAGAAGAAACAGCCCAATTCAGCTTCAGCACAGCCTAATTAGCACAAGTTGATTGTCCTTGGATCGACCTCCCGACTCTCAGCTGTTTCAGGCTGCAGGGATTGCCATTACCTATTGCTGCATGGGCTGCTTGCTGCAAGGAGGTAAATTGCTGGGAGCAGATTGTTTTTCTTGTGCTAATCAAGCTATGCTGAAAATGAAAATGAAAGTAAAGCAGGCTGTTTGCTGCAACGAGGCAAAATTGCTGGGAGGCAGAGGCAGATTTATTTTTCTTGTTTTCCTCACCAAAAAGAGATAGGTGCATCTTATAGTCCAGAGCGTCATACTCAGAAAAATACGGTATTTGTAAAAATAATAAATAAAAAAGGTGCCCAATATATTTTGTAAAGTAAATTAGAAATTGGGAACCAAGATAGAATGCATTTCCATATTATATTGATAACACAAATCTGGATTTCTTCTTTTGCACTGTGTGAACAGGCCATTTTGTTAGCTGTATAACCAGGGAGATACAGCAAAAGGAAAATAGTTTAAGTATCAATAACATCTGTGGATAATGGAGACCAGTTACCCAGTCTTGAAAAATGTGGGGCTGATGTAACAGGCACCATACCTATGACCATAGCCAAGAGAAGGCTTAGCAAGCCACTTGCTTCAAATAAAGTGCACCTTTCAAAGAAAGTGAGAAATGTTGGGCCGTTCCTCTGTAACTCGCCTTGTAAATAGAAACCCAAAAGTACTCCAGTATGGATTTCTTTTACAATTCTGTGGCGTGGCTGACAGTACAGATTCCTTTGCAGCACAGATGGCAAGCAGTGCAATGGCATCTGCTAGCATCCGTCATTCGCAGCTCAGAACTTTCATACAAAGCAGTATATATTTGCCAAAGAAGTATGCAAAGTGTATTTTAGGAGACGCCGCCTTAAAAATAGGCATTAGGGGGAAATTACGAATAAAACCATATTTTTAATGATAAGCTAGCTATAGCAGCCACTTAGATACATTTTCTTTCTTAAAAGCCAAGAATTGGATGGAGCAGAGAAAAAATGTAAACACAAGCGAGTCTTCCTCGGTCAAGGTTTATCCTGATCTACACATCCAAACTGCAGATATTCCCTGTGGCATGCCTATTATCGATATCATTATTTCCTGTGTGCGTTTGTTGTTCAATTTGCCATATAAGAACAACGCATCAATATTCTACACATCTTGGTAAGGTTTCCTGTTCTGAAGAGTGCATTTACTTGATGGATGCTGAGTGCCTAGCAGCAATCCATTCTGCTGTGGTGCATAGAATTTGAGTGCAACATTGCTTTTTGAAAACATTAAAGGGTTGTATTTTTTTCTCCCCCTATTGATCCTAAACTCCTTTCCGGGCTGAACCTGGCCACGATGTAAAAAGGACACGAAAAATAAGCCATCAAAAGAATAAATGGATTTTTCAGGCTATGTGCAAATCCCAGATAAACAAGCATATATTTTCAGTGCATCGAGCAGGGAAAAGCAAATGATAGCTGAATGATAAGTGTCTTAAGCTTCAGAAAAAGGAAATCTTGCATAGCAAATGCAGATTGTCAAATCTTGGCATCGTTTGTCTTAGCCAATTCAGAATAGCAAATATTCTAATATGTGCGTTCTGTGGCTTCATAGCATTGTTGTTGTGATTGCTGTGAAACTAAATTTAAAAAGACTACCTTTGTCCATATGCTGTTTTCATATTCTTAGATTCTGACAGTCTGAGGGAAGTTGCAATTTGTTCTTTTTTTTCTTATTGGTGACTTATGTCCTTCCCGACGCCAATATTTTAATCATGTTACCATTACAATGGTTGATTTTTTCCCCCTCTTGTTTCTTGCCATCCAGTAAAAATCATATGCATATCACTGTCAGCTATGTTTAAAAGTCTGTCTGTTTTAACTCTGATTTTATGTGGAAATTGCTCCATCCAAGAGGGATAAAGAAAAGTGGGAAACCACTGCTTTGTGGTGCCATCTTTGACAGGGAACTTTGAAGTTTTCATTGAACAGTCCAGTGAAATTGGCCATTTCTTGTTTTAAAAATCCATGGCCAAATTATTTAATATTTTTAATTGTTTTTTAAATTTTGTATTTTATGTTTCTTAATTGGCTGTTCACTGCCCTGAGTCCTATTGGAGAAGGGCGGTATAGAAATCTGAATAAATAAATAAATAAATAAACAAATAAATAAATAAATAAATAAATAAATTTATTTCTAAGCAGAGACATCACCCTGTCAACACCCTGCGTATAGTCAAGGCTATGGTTTTCTCAGTTGCAGTGTATGGCTGTGAAAGTTGGACCATAAGGAAGGCTGAGCACCAAAGAATTGACACCTTTGAACTATGGTGCTGGAGAAGACTCCTGCGAGTCCCTTGGACTGCAAGGCGATCAAACCATTCAGTCCTAGAGGATTTAGAAGGCCAGATCCTGAAGATGAAACTCAAATACTTTGGCCACCTAATGAGAAGGAAGGACTCACTGGAGAAGAGCCTAATGCTGGGAACGATTGAGGGCAAAAGAAGAAGAATGAGGTGAGAATGGCAGAGAATGAGGTGGCTGGATGTAGTCACTGAAGCCGTAAGCGTGAGCTTAAATGGACTCCAAAGGATGGTAGAGGACAGGAAGGTCTGGAGGAACGTTGTCCATGGGGTCGCGATGGGTCGGACACAACTTCGCAACTAACAACAACAAACCATAGACTGCTCATGGCACTTGGCAAAGATGGCCTCTGTAGATGAGCAATCCACAGGAGAAATCATGTCGGGAACTTCAGAACCAAATGGCCAGTTAGTGAAAACATTTGGTACTGACCAAAAGTTGGTACTGAGGCATTGTAGCTGACTTCTTGCAAAGAGGCAGATTAAAGCATAGACTGGCTGTGATGCATAGAATCCAAATTTGTATCTTTCGTCTTCATTCCGGTGATTTTTCATCCCACAGAATGCAAGTTGAGTTATCTCTAGGTTTTTGTTTTAATCTGAAATTAAACGACATGCTATTGCAGGGGTGTCAAACTCAAGGCGCTTAGATCTGGCCTGTGGGGCCACCCTGGAAACAATGAAGGACCAGCCTGCGGTGTCTCTGCCAGTGAAAATGGAAGTCAGGAGGGCTGCATACAGCCCTCCCAAGCTCCATTTTTGACCCTCCCAAGCTCTGTTTTCACTGGCAGAACATTCAGTCCACCACAGGCACCCATGACATGAGTGCCATTGAGCTGGCCACACCCACCCTAGCCACACCCCTCCAGGTCAAACACAACCCTGATGCGGCCCTCAATGAAATTGAGTTAGACACCCCTGCTCTATTGACTCAACTGAATGCTATTTATCCTATGGTAGGGACTTACATGCCTCGTTGGTCTTTCCATTCACAAACTGTGAAGGCATATGGTAGGCATACCATTTTGTCCTGTTTTGGGTGTGAGGTCTGGATGTTGGGCTGGAATTAGATATGATGAGGACTCAATTTATGGGAAACTGTAGGGGTTCTATTTGACAAATACTAACAGAGAAGGTGACAGGGTCACAAATGGACCTTGTAACAATACCACCAAGATACGTCACAAACCCATGATTGGGTTTGAATAGAAGGTATGAATAGATGCAGAATCAAAGCATATCTTTATCAGTCAGTAAGGGTCATGCGAGCCAAACAGGAGAGCTTAATTTACTTTCGATATACAGGCAGTCCTAGGGAGTGGTGCGGTGGCCTAGAGGTGGAGCTCTCGCCTCACAATCAGGAGGCTGTGAGTTCGATCCTAGGTAGAGGCAGATGTTTCTCTCTCTGGGCACAATGAGAAAATATCTGCTGAACAAAACTCCGCATTGGCAACAGGAAGGACCTCCGGCCAATAAACACTCTGCTAGCTCTATTCAGTTGCCCAGACTCCACCCCGCAATTATGGGTCCCTATTATGGGATTATGGGTCGTTAAAAGATGATGAGACAGGCAGTCTTTGACTTAACCATTCATATAATGACTGTTCAAAGTTACAACGGCACTAAAGTGACATATGGACTTCTTTCACAATTACAATTTTTGCAGCATCGCCATGGTCACATGTTCAAAATCCAGGTGCTTGACAACTAACATGTATTTATGTCAGTTGGACTATATTCCATGGTCATGTGATCACCATCTGTAATGTTCCCAGCTGGCTTTCAACAACCCAAGCCAATGGAGGAAGACAGATTTTCTTAATGGCCACATTGCTAACAACCATTAGCAATACAGTGACTTGTTTAACAATTATGGCATGAAAAGTCGTAAAATGGGGCACTACTCACTTAACAAATTGCCTTGCTTAGTAATGGAAATTTTTGGCTCAGTTGTCATCTACCTCATGGGTGTCAAACTTGTGACGTCACGTGACACATTGTGTTGAGACCCAGGCCCAAGTAGGTATTATCAGACGCAATCAGTTCTAAACAAACAGACTTTATTAGAACAGCTGAGAATTAACTCATTCTCAGCGTAGTCCAAACTAATTCAAAACAAATTCTTCATAACACAATTCTTCAGCCTTATGACCAACCTTGGTCTACTGTGGCAAACTGCCAAAGGCTTTTCTTGGCAAAAGTTCAGAAGCCGAAGACGCTGACAAGAAATAAATGCAGCAAGAGAAGAAACAAATCTATCAACGTTGTTTTCCAAAAAGGGCCTAAGAGTCATTGCTGGTCTTTTAAGCCTTATGGGAGGGGCCAATCATCTCATGGCCTTACTCCCAAGTTGTCCTTTTTGCTTTAGCTGCTCTTGCCTTCTGGCAGCTCTTCTCATGCGTACACTAGGAACAGGCTCCTCCTGTTCCTCTGCCTCTCTGCTGTCAGCTTCTGGAGGCTCCAGAGTCTGCACATCCCAGATGGCCCTGGCCCCATCTTTGTCTTCGACGCAGAGCCCTCGTCCAGGCCTTCCCCAGCCTCCAGGACTGTCCCATGTTCTTCCTCAGCCTCCTCACTGTCCGACTCCGCTGCCAGCTCCGCAGGCTGCTGGCGAACCACAACACATTGTGATGTTTTTTGCCTTTGTGGAACCGGGGTAGGCGTGGCCTGCATGTTATGCATCCGGCCTGCATGCCGCCAGTTTGACACCCCTGGTCTATCTGTATCAAATTAAAATGTAAGCTCTAACAAATGAAAAAAAAAATCCTTAAATTTTGAGAGGCCCCTTCAGACTTCAAGGCGGCAGCTCGTTTCTCTTATGTCTAAATACAGTTCTGCTTGGAGGTATGTGGTGGCTTCATTGGGAAGAATTGGTAAGCAAGCACACTTTGTAACATAGTACAAATCCATTCTTGATTGTGACACACAGCTGTTAAGACGTCAGCCTTAGTTTCCAGTTTCTTGATTTTATGAGGCAGACTTACTTGCAGGGCAGTGCAAGTAAGTGCAAAAATAACTTCTCTCTAGATGGGCATTTTTTTGCTCTCCTGCAGATGTGTTGTGATAATACAGTTTTTATTATTAGCAGTAAAAGGATATGTTATAGTTTAATTCTGCACTCTGCCTTTTAGCTGGTATATTACAGTAGCTTTTAGCTTTTTGGACTTGTGGGTTCTTTGCTTTGGAAATGCCATTTCCTGTGAATCCTAAATACCATTAAGAAATGCTGGGCAAATCACACCCATCTTTTTTGTCCTGTGGAGATCTGCTATTTCTGACCATATCCATGATAATCTCCCTCTAGTCTCCAAGAATGCTGTCAAGGACAATTAGGTGACTCTAGGCTGCCTTCAAAAATATGCAGAGAAATGACAGATTATCTACCAAATAGCCCCTCTTCATCTTTCTTTTTTTTTTGGGTGGTGGGGGGATGAGGATTAGGGATCCCAGAGCTTTTCAGGAAAAAAAAATAGCTGGGGTTATTTTTATAATACTATCAGAGACTGCATACTGAAATGACATTACTACCCATCAGCAGCATTTTGATATGCTTTCAGATAAAGCCAATTTTGACTCTCTAAAATGTGAACTTTTTTGGCTGATCCCATTCTCGCAGTTAGTTCAGCAGAGTTGTCTCCTGAGGCAGCCAAGAGAATGCTTCCTCTAGGAGAGGAAATCTGCTTTCTGACAGCTGACAGACTCCACAACAGGGGTCTCCAACCTTGGCAACTTTAAGTCTTGTGGACTTCAACTCCCAGAATTCTGCTCAGAGGAGAAATCCAGCAGATTCTGACAGGTTCTGTAGAACCAGTAGCAGAACTTTTGAGTAGTTTGGAGAACTGGCAAATACCATCTCTGCTGGCCCCAGAGTGGCATGGGAATTGAGATTTTTGCAGTATCCTTCCCCTGCCACACCCACCAAGCCACACCACACCACACCACGCCCACCAAGCCACGCTCACAGAACCGGTAGTAAAAAAAACCTGGATTTCACCACTGCCCCTGCTCCACAAGTACTCCATAATGTACCACTCAGGACCCCTCCGATAAGGGTGGTCAGCCAAGGGTGTATCTTTGGCAAAAGGAAATAGTTCAGGTCAGGTGGGAGATTGGCTCCAATCACGCCCAGTCTCCCATCCTGCTCAAGTTTCATTTATTGTATATAATGGAATATCAGGCCCTCATCATCTACAGGGATCAAAGTTTCCTCTGCTTGATTAAAAAAACACCACCTCTGTTGATTTTCTTGATGCTCAGTTTACTGAGGGATTTATGATACCTCATTCTTAGACTCATTCTCTCTTCTATGCATTTTAAAGGGAGTGAAGGGTCTTCTGGCTACATTAATTACAGTAACTAGGGGGTGGCCGGTGGTATTTTTCTTCTGGAATAAAGGCCAATATCCCTTCCATAGCAGTCTTCACTTCATATACATAACCCAATTAGAGTTTTATTTCAATACTGGTGAACCTCAGTAGACAGCAAGGTGAGGTAGTGGATGCTTCTACCTTTTTAACATTGAATGCCATTCATCTTTCCCCAGTTGCTGCCATGCCATATGAAACATCCTTGTTACCAGCTAATACAGGATTTTGCAGTTCAGTTTTATGGTTCTAAGGAGAAAAGTGTAGGGGTGGGGGGTGGGCTTGTATGATAAATCTGAGACTAACAGTGGAGTAGATTTGATGCCACCTTCTTCTCCCTTTTTCTAAGACCAACTTTTCTGTTTCCTAACAAGCAGAGATAGCTGGCTTCTGTTCATCTCCTTCATAGAATTATTTAAAGTAGGTCAAAGGCTGCAGGTTGTCCACCACCAATCTAACAATAGGGCAACCGACAGGTGGATTTTGCTGTCTGTCTCTATCATTGCTGCATATATTAACAACTTGACATTTAAGTCTCTGACTCCAATTATGAATCATTAGCACCAAATGCAATGTTCTGTTAAATGCATGCAGATATTTAATATATTTACATTATATATCCCTCCATGAAGTATTTTCTTGTCTACCCTGCTGATCAGCTTTGGGACATATTGCAGAACTAACAAAAGATCATCCCAAACATTTATATTCTTTTGAAAAAAAATGTTTTTGAGAATAGATAATGACATTAAATGAACGAGCCTTGTTTGTTTATTCATTTATAAGATTTATAGGGCCATCCATCTTAAAAACCATAATTCTGGGCAGTTCACACCAGCAATGAAAATCAAAACTCAATAAAAACAATAAAAATTAAAAAACAACAACCTGTCACTTCAATCAACATACTCTGATGTACTCAACACAACCATTTCAGCTCCCACCTCATCTGTCCCAGCACTTGTGGAAGAGCCAACTCTTTATAGCCATCAGGAAGACTAAGAAAGTAGAAGCCTGCTGGATCATTGGCGGGGGTGGGAGTGGGTGGGGGGAGGGAGCATTTCATAGGGCAGGAGTGTTTTATGCTTCCTAGGTACCATTTGATGGCAATATTTAAGGGAAGACACTTGAAACCTGTTCACTCTATTTGTCAGCCTTCATGGAAGACTAGAGTAAGAAATGAATGCTATGGAAATTAGCACTGTTTACTGCATCAGTATGGGGACGTGGTGGCGCGGTGGCTCGGTGGCTCAGGCACTGAATTTGTCGATCGAAAGGTCGGCAGTTCAGCTGTTCGAATCCCTAGTGCTGTGTAATGGGGTGAGCTCCCATTACTTGTCACACCTTCTGCCAACCTAGCAGTTTGAAAGCACGTAAAAAATGCAAGTAGAAAAATAGGGACCACCTTTGGTGGGAAGGCAGCAGCGTTCCGTGCGCCTTAGGCATTGAGTCATGCCAGCCACATGACCATGGAGACGTCTTCGGACAGCGCTGCTTCTTCGGCTTAGAAATGGAGATGAGCACCACCCCCTAGAGCAGTGGTTCTCAACCTTCCTAATGCCGTGACCCTTTAATACAGTTCCTCATGTTTAATACAGTCCCCAGCCATAAAATTATTCCTAAGACCATCAAAAATATGTGTTTTCCGATGGTCTTAGGCGACCCCTGTGAAAAGGTCATTCGACCCCCAAAGGGGTCGTGATCCACAGGTTGTGAACCACTGCCCTAGAGTCAGGAATGACTAGCACGTATGTGTGAGGGGAACCTTTACCTTTACCTTACTGCATCAGTAAATATTACTCTTGCAGATCTGAATGCACTTTCCCTCTCTAACTTTTTGTGAACTAGGAAGGGGCTTACATTATCTGATATATTTATTCATATTACTTTCTTGGCCTAGGCTCAGGGTCTGTCCATTTTGCCTTGGTAGCACCTTCTGTCCCTCAGGGCTATTCCCTCTTCCTTATCTCATCTGGCCACATGCTAAGTAGGGCTTTAATTGTGGGGCTTTCAGCACTTTGAATTGCACCTAGAAAAAGAGTGAGAACACATATAGCTTGCACAACAGTGGTGAAGTACAAAGAAAATCAAGGACTACCCAATACTATGTGTGCCCCCACATTCTGAACCAGTTACCAGTTTTCAGTGTTCTTCAAGCACAGAGCACATTACAGTAGTCCAACCAGAAAGTGACTAAAAAGTGAGTGACTATTAATGAAGTCTTGGCCCAGATAGGACATTTTAAACAGTTGCCGATGTAACTTCATTATAAAAGAAAGGTTTTAAAGTACTGATTGGCTTTCCACTGTGCTTTAATTTTAGTAATTTATCAAAATAGATTTTGTGTACCTTGTGCCAAGGCATTGTCATATAGGCAGTAGTAATTTGTAGTAATTTATTCAGCTTTCAGTACATCTTCTCAATGCTAAGAGGTGCAAAGTCCATCTCTTTAAATATTGGTACAGATCTGTTTTGCTTGATATAAAAATGATATAAAGATAATGTGATGTAGGAATATAAAAGGTGAGTTATTGCACAGAAGCCCATCTAAAATAGCAACCTCTCTGTCACGTGACCTGAATATCCAGTAGCAAAGCATGAAGCATTAGCAGTCAATAATATGATACTGGTAGGTAACTTTGGATTGGATTTAATGGTAATATGAAGAGTTCTCTTTAAATGGATGGTGAGGTTATTAAATGTTAACCATAATTTTGTTACTGGAAACAATAAGTTGTTAGCACCAAGATGAGAGCACCAAGGACACCTCAGGAGCAAAAGTGGTGCAGTGGTTAGAATGCAGTATTGCAGGCTAATTCTGCTGACTGTCAGCAGTTCGATTCTCACCGGCTCAAAGTTGACTCAACCTTCCATCCTTCTGTAGTTGGTAAAAGGAGGATCCAGATTGTTTGGGACAACATGCTGACTCTGTAAATTGCTTAGAGAGGGATGTAAAGCACTGTGAAATGCTATATAAGTCTTATTGTAAGTGCTGTTGCTATTTCAATCCTGAGCTACAAATATTCTCCTTTATTAGATATTAAAGTATAAACACTGAACATCTTTGGACGCACCATCTTTATAATTATAAAATTATTTTAAACATATAAAAAAGTGTTATTGGCTCCCTGATCTTGAACATGTTTATCTACTTTCACTTTCTCGAGGTGGGAATTTGGGTGATTCTAGGCTACCAAAGCTCCAATTAAGTATCAGTACTTAGACAATCTTGGCTGATTTAGAAAGCTAAGCAGTGATGTCCTGGTTAGAATTAGATAGGAGGTAGACATTCAGTTTTTTCTAGAACAGTTTTGGTTTCATAAATGATATCCTGAGAGAACTTAGTCAGATCCAGGAATACAATCTTGGTTTGGTAAGCAGTTGGCAGCATAAACAGCAGGAAGCATGAGCTCCACTGTGGAAATCAACTTCAACATTTATCATTCATTGCAATTGTGTCAGCATTTGGCTACTGTAAAGCCTATCTAGGACATTGCCTGTAAATCTAATGTCTGTGTTTGCAATCATAATAGTACCCATTGCTTAACAAATTCTTGGAGGGAAAGTCAAAGATGTGTTTTTTACCTGGTTTTATTTATTTATTTATTTTGCCATTTTTTGAACTGAGTACTTTTTAAGAGGCTGGGAACAAATAAGAAATTTATGTAAGGGCATCAAAGTACTGGCAATATGACAGATAACAGAGTTGGAAGAGACCTTGGAGGTCATCTAGTCCAACCCCCTGCTCATGCAGGAGACCTGTACTAGGGATTCGAACCATCGAACTGCCAACCTTTTTGATCGACAAGCTCAGTGTCTTAGCCACTGAGCTGTTGGTATCCTTTGAGTTGCTGCTGCTGCTGCTGTTGTTTGTATAGGTAATCTACAATTTGATTCACAGTCAAAGACAGGTGGAAATTTAATAATTCAAGTCCTAACCAAGGACTTGAACTTGGTTCTAGTTAATAGAACCAATAAAACCATTAATAACTAAGA
>JANHZT010005115.1:281843-295368 GCA_032468215.1 Stegonotus admiraltiensis
GATGATACTCAGCTGTACATCTCCACCCCGGACCACCCCAACGATGCCCTTGATGTGATGTCCCAGTGTCTGGAAGCTGTGCGGATCTGGATGGGGAGGAACAGGCTCAGGCTCAACCCATCCAAGATTGAGTGGCTGTGTCTTCCGGCATCCCGATATAGTCAGTTGGTGCCATCGCTGACTATTGGGGGCGAGTCATTGGCCCCCATGGAGAGGGCTCGCAACTTGGGTGTCCTCCTGGATTCGCGGCCGTGGCCAGGGGCGCTTTTTATCAGGTTCGCCTGATACTCCAGTTGCGTCCCTTTCTGGATCAGGATGCCTTACGCACAGTCACTCATGCCCTCGTCACTTCCCGCCTGGACTACTATAATGCTCTCTACATGGGGCTCCCCTTGGGGAGCACCCGGAGGCTCCAGCTGGTCCAGAATGTGGCTGCGCGGGTGGTTATGGGAGCGACGTGGTGCTCCCATGTAACACCCCTCCTGCACGAGCTACACTGGCTCCCGGTGGTCTTCCGGGTGCACTTCAAGGTATTGGTTACCACCTTTAGAGCGCTCCATGGCATAAGGCCCGGGTACTTACGGGACCGCCTTCTGCCACCAATATTTTTGCTTTGATTTTATTTTTGCTTTGATTTAGCCTCCCACAGACCAGTACGCTCCCACAGAGAGGGACTCCTCAGGGTGCCGTCGGTCAAACAATGTTGACTGGCGACCCCCAGGGGGAGAGCCTTCTCTGTGGGGGCACCTGCCCTTTGGAATGAGCTGCCCCCGGAGTTACGAGAGATCCCTGACCCACACATGCGCCCCACTCCCCGTGCATGCACGGCAGAGACCCAAAGACCAGATTACCAGTGGGAGGTGTGCACACATGCATGGCAGAGCTGAATTGGGGTGACGGCTCATGTGCCCACAGAGAGGGCACTGTGTGCCACCTCTGGCACTCGTGCCATAGATTCACCATCACGGGTCTAAGAGGCCTTCTCCACCTCTAGGATTCTATAAGTTGCATTTAAATGCCGTCTACTTTTATTTTGCTAAGACCGTCCATCCCTTTCAGCCATCAGAACCCTTCAAAAGAGTGAGGAAGGACAGCCATCTATAACCAGAATGCACGAATATGGTCTATGCATTCATTACAGGCCCAATGGAGCAGTCACATTCAGCTATCCCATAATAGGCAGAAACTGAGGCAATTAATTTTTGCTTGGAGAATGTTTCTGTGCCAAAGTCAATCATATCAGATGTGTCCAGGTGGACCGTAGACTAAAGAGAAGTAGTCTCATGGTGCCTTTCAAAACCTGACATCCGTGATAGCTGTAATGTGTTTCGAGAGGAAGAAGAAATCCTGGACACGCTACCAAGCACTAGGGAAAACTCAGAGGTAAAATTGCTCATGACCTTGAATGTACATGCTCATTTCACAAACAAATGTCCATTATCTGCAAGAGTTCATCCGATGCATGGAAGTAAATGGCTTAAGGATTGTGCTTTTCGCTTGTAAGTTTTCCAGCATTCTTTGGTGTTACATATAACTCCTTAAATTTTGCATGATCACACACTTAATTCCAATGCAAATATTAATGCTTGATTTAATGTTGACTTGAAAGCCATTGGCCATTAACCTTCTCTTGCACTGTATATATATTGCTCCATACACTGGAGCCAGTGCTGGTTGGGGACTTCATACCAGGGGTGAAATCCAGCAGGTTCTGACAGGTTCTGGAGAACCGGTAGTAGAAATTTTGAGCAGTTCGGAGAACCAGCAAAAACCACCTCTGGCTGGCCCCAGAGTGGGGTGGGAATGGAGATTTTGCAATATTCTTTCCCCCAGGAGTGGGGAGGAAATGGGGATTTTGCAGTATCCTTCCCCTGGAGTGGAGTGGGAATGGAGATTTTGAAGTATCCTTCCTATGCCATGTCCATCAATCCACGTCCACCAAGCCACACCATGCCAACCAAGCCATGCCCACAGAACCGGTAGTAAAAAAAAATGGATATCACCACTGCTTCACACCCATTTTTCAGTTGCTGCTCTTGCCTGATTGAAAGAACAGACTGTTCTGTTGTATCTGTTGTATCTTGTACCTGTGTGCTTATTGTTTGTTAAATACACAACCAATGATTGGTTTCTATGAAAAGATAGGGGTTGGAACATTGGGCCAGCCATTTCTGAATGTGAAGAGTGAAATACTGCAGCTCTATACTCAGAGTCCTCACTTCTGTTTTCCATTCAACCAAAGCAGCCGATTGTTATATTCTTTAAAACGATGAAGTAAACAATAGAAAATGCTAGGCAAAATTTAAAAGTTGTCTAAGGGATTCCATTGTTTAACACAAAGTAGATTCTGCTATGAACAATTTCCCCATGAAGGAAGGTATCACAAAACAAAGTATAAAAAAATAATAATCTTACATTCCTCAACATTCAAGTAGTCCTTGTTTGGCAACTGCTTTGTTTAGTGACCATTTTCAGTTACAAAAATGATGAAAAATAACTTTACGGCCAATCCTCACATTTACAACCTACAAGGTCTGTAAAGCAAAGGAAAGCTGAAGTAAGATTGTAAGCACAGTTGTGGCTTCATTTAATGTCAGAATTATCAGTTCCAGTTGTAGCCAACCCAGTAAGACAGACACAGAATTCAGAGGATAATTACAACTGGAGAAAAAACAATTACTGCCAACTGGCCTTCCATTGAGGGCCTGTATATTGCACGAGTCAAAAAGAGGGCTGTGAAAATATTTACAGACCCCTTGCATCCTGGACATAAATTGTTTCAACTCCTACCCTCAAAACGACGCTATAGAGCACTGCGCACCAGAACAACTAGACACAAGAACAGTTTTTTTCCGAACGCCATCACTCTGCTAAACAAATAATTCCCTCAACACTACCAAACTATTCACTAAGTCTGCATTACTATTACTATTATTCTTCTCATCGTTCCTATCACCCATGCATGACTGCTTGTATCCTTACGATTTATATTGATATTGTTTCCTAGTATGAGTTGATTGCTTATTTGTACCCTATGACCCTCATTAAGTGATTTTTGACGAATGTATCTTGTCTTTTTATGTACACTGAGAGCATATGCACCCAAGACAAATTCCTTGTGTCCAGTCACACTTGGCCAATAAAGAATTCTAATCTAATCTATTCTAAATGAGAATTACCTATAGTTCCCTGATATTTATCAGCCATTATTTTATCTCTTTCTCTATGGACAACAGTTGAAGTTATTTTTTCATGCACAACTGGATGAGTTGCCCATTGTGGGAGATTAACATTATACTACATTTTAGAATTGCTGTGAATGGGTGGTTTAAAAATATTTGGAGAAAGGTGAATGAATGGTTTCTTTCCCTCCCCTCCCCCACTGTAGCTCACACTAAGATGGTAGTTCTATTATTTCAGTACTCCATTTTCTCTTCTGAACTTTGAAAGCCTAGATATGGAATATATTTCATCAAGAGCTGACCCTCTCCAATTCAGCTTCCTTTGGGGGAAACTAATTCAAAATCGTATCATAGGCATTGCTTCTGGGATAAGCTGAAAAGTTGAAAGTCCTTAACCTTGTCAAATGCTGTATTGTGCCCTCAACAGCTGAGGCTAAAGGAAGCCAGAAGACCAGAAAACAGAAGTTACTGGCCCCTTGAAAAAGAAGAGGGAATTGTGTGCTTCAACAAAAGACACGTTTAAAAAGAGTTCTTTCTTTCTTATAATTTTATATTTCTGGTCTCTATCCTTATTGCTAATGCCTGCAGAGGTTTTTTTTCCCTGTCGTTTTCTGTGCATTCTACTCTTTTTGGATCAATTGTGTATGCAAGATAAATTTCAGGAGAGGGTGATGGGCACATAAGGAAGAAAAATTGCCTAAATCAATTGGCTGTGGCTTAAGAGACCATTTTCTCACCATCAGTGTCAAGAGCAAGAGGGGGGATTTATAAGAATATATTACCTAAACAGCAACTAGGGTATAGAATACAAAATGTTTCTGTGTGCAATGTTTTTTTTGTATTTAAATTTCTGCAAGAATTTAACAAACACCAAGGCCACCAAAAAGTACAGAACCTGTGTGATGATGTCCATATGATTTCCTGATTATGTTGATTTAAATATGACTTCTGAGTAATTATTAGGATTGTAAAACTAATAACCTTTAGGTCGATGAGCTGTTGGCAGGCAGACATTGGACATGAAATATTTTGGAGATATTAACTACAGGTAATCCCCAACCTACGACCAAAATTGAGCCCAAAATTTTGTTGTTAAGCGAAACATTTGTTAAATGAGTTTTGCCCCATTTTATGAGTTTTCTTGCCACGGTTGTTAAGTGAATCACTGTAGTTGATAAATTAGTAATCCAGTTGTTAAGTGAATCTGGCTCCCCTATTGACTTTGCTTATCAGAAGGTCGCAAATAACTATGAACCAGTTGCCAGTCATTTGAATTTTGATTGTATGACCATGGGGTGCAAAGGTCATAACTCTGAAAAACCAATCATAAGTCACATTTTTCAGTGTCGTCGTAACTTTGAATGGTTCCTAAATGAACTGTTGTAAGTGAAGGACATACCTGCATTGCAGGTAAGTAAAATGCAGACAAGATTATCCATTGATACCAAGACTTGAGTGCAGTGTTTTCTTTCTTTTCTTGCTTAAACTGTTTTAGGATTACGCTGCTGGTTTTATGTCAAAAAATGATGAAAATCATAGGAAGCTATCCGTTTTTAATAACTCAAATTGCAGAGTCTATTGGCAATCCTCATGTACTTCTGTGGCCTCAGGTTGCCCATCTCTGATTTCAGCACCCTAGGGAAGGACACTGAGTTGGCTAAATGGATTAAATAATATTTCTGTCAACTGACTCTTACACAATTTGTTCCTAATATTTGGCAGATCTGTCACCCTCAGGTCTTCTCAAAGAAAGAGAGTTCTTGGGATTTTTTATGCTTATAGATTAAAATAGCCTCCCCCCCCGGAACTTTTGGGTTACTTTAGGGTACATTTGCATTGAAAAGAAAATGAGAGTACATTTTAAGGGGAGAAGGGTACATACCAGAAGGGTACATATCAGCATACATCAGCGGTTCCCAACTTTGCGGCTTGGTGGCACAACCTTGGGGGCGAGAGGGGAACTGGTGGCAGTCTGGCAGGCATGTGGTGGCCCGGGGCGCATGTACAACTACAAATCTAGTTCACGTGCATGCGTGTCAGCCCACCATTTGTGCAAGTGGAACTGTGTGCGCACCAGTGGTGGGTTTCAAAAACGTTTACTACCGGTTCTGTGGCTTGGTGGGCGTGGCAGGGGAAAGATACTGTCAAATCTCCATTCCTACTCCACTCCAGGGGAAGGATACTGTCAAATCTCCATTTCCTCCTCAATCCAGGGGAAGGTTACTGCAAAATCCCCATTTCCTCCCGATCAGCTGGGACTTGGGAGGCCGAGAATAGATGGGGGTGGGGCCAGTCAGAATTTTTACTACCGGTTCTCTGAACTACTCAAAATTTCCTCTACCGGTTCCCCAGAACTGGTCAGAACCTGCTGAAACCCACTTCTGGTGTGCATGTGTGCTGGCCCACCTCTCGTGGCCCAGTTCCGAACAGGCCTCAGCTTAGTAGTGGACCATGGCCCGGGGATTGGGGTCTCTTGCCATACGTATTATTCATTTTCTGCTGTACGTTCAACTAATAGATATAGTGTCCATGTGGTATATGCAAGAAAGCCTTTTTTTCCCCTTTCACTGGAACGACTACCGAGAGTTTGAACATGAACGGCTGTTTTTTTCATCTTCCTTTCGCTGTGAGTCCACTTTGTAAAAGGCAAAAAAAAAACCCAAACTGCTGACTCTCCTGCAATACCTTTTCTTAGCTGGACTGCAATACCCTTTAAAATGCAGGATATTGTTTTTATTGCTTGATGGACACATAATTGCACACCGAGTCGCTTTTTTACCTCTTCCTTATTTTTAAGATAATGCATTTTCAACACATTTGTTTACCATTTTCCCCCACTTCACACTTATTTTAATATGTCTTCTGACTGCAGAGAGTCCACAAGCTGTACTTTTATTCTAGATTCTCGGTGTTAATAGGTTGGACCCTGCTGGGAGAAACAAATATAAAAATGCCCCAAACGGTGTAATGACCACTATGTGCAACCTCTCTATGGTAACTGACAATACTCTGTGATGTTAAAACATTTCTAGGTTCTCAGTTCAGAAATGTGCTGTGGCCTCACATCAGAAAAAGGGGATGAAAGCAATGTGAGAGATTTGTATGGGGTTAAGCAAGAATGTGGGTTAGCCAAGGATCCTCACCAAAGGTTTCAGATATCTGCATCCAGATGTCTGACAGATGGGGCACTTCATCCTAGCTTGCTCTTCTGCTAACAACCAGCCACTCTTCAGCCTTCAGAGGTAAAGCTCTAGCTAAAATTCTAAAGTCTCTGAAAGAAGGGCAAGTTTTGAATAAGGTTGGGTCAATTACCTAAGACAGCATTTTTCAAATCATAGATCTTGATTCAGCACCCTGATTTAAGAGAACCTGCCAGAAATTGGTCTGAAGTTTTTGCAGAAGAAGTTAGAAAAAGTTGATTTTTTAAAAATAACAATACTAATTTCTTTTTTAAAAAAAGGTCCTTATCAAAAAGATGTGAAGATTCTTCCTATGAATCTGCTCTCCAACTTGCTGTTATTTTGTGAATTCAATTATTTTTTTAGCTCCCTAAAATGGGCCTTGAAGGGGAACATATATTTAATACCACTTGTTTATGGGTGTATCTTAGAGCCACAGAAACTGAGGGTTCATAGCAGCACAATAAACAATCCATTGAAGAATTTCAAAGGTACTCTATAGTCTATAGTAGAATATCCACAAAATTGCTATGTTGGTTCCATATTCTGTCAGGGTACACCAGAGAGAATAAGCATTAAAAGCTTGCATTCCCTATAGTGAAATGTAGAGATAACCTTAACGAAAGAGTGAGAGGATATTAAGAAAAGAAAAATGACAATTCAATCCTGGAAAAAAAGATGGAATGAGGAAGAACTTTAAACAATCAACATGACACCATCTTGATTTGATTTGGTTTAAGTGGAGAAAAGGGAAATTCTAGCAGGCTTTCAAGATTCTCTCTTATTTAACATAGTCAATTTTTTTTGCCATCATTATATCTTTTGTGGAAAGAGATGTGTAATAAAAATAAAAAATAAAAAGCCAGCCGGGTGATCTTGGGTCAGTCAGTCTCTCTCAGCCCAACTCACCTGTCAGGATTGCTGTTATGGGGGAAATAGGAAGAGGAAGAAGTATGGGGTATTTTCCCTTTCTTGAGTCCAAATCAGTATAAATATTTTGGCTGAACCAAATACCTTGGCAACTGCAATGTAACTTTAAAAGCTTAGTTTCATTGTAGAGCTTAGAATTTATCACAAAAACTTCAATAACACATCATGCTATTTATTTGCCCCTTCTGCCCCCACACCCCCGTTCAGATTTAAACCATGCCTATCCCTTTAGCATCAGAACAAACCATGTAAAAATAGTCTTGAAGTACCAGATTTAGCCACTATCATTTCCTCAACAATAAGCTTCAGAGCATTCACATTGAAAATCAGTAATTAAGGCTCATGATACCAGAGTGATAAGATGAAAAGTTACCCCATATTTCCCATTTCTGAAAAGTGACAACTGTGTGAGAGAGTAAGAAAGTGATGCTCCGTAAATTAAAAAATTAATATGGTAGCAAGAAGAAATCTTGTCATGAACAGTGGGATGGCAATTACTCTGAAGGCAAATGTGCCCTTGTAAAATCTGAAATCAATTACCAGTTATTTGTGGAAATAGTTTCATGTAAATATGGAGCATAAATGGCATGCAGAATGGAAAATCGGAGAAGGACTGGAAGATGATTTAATAATACAGGCTGGATAGCAGTCCTATTTTTAAAAGATAATAATTATAAGTGCATGATATATTCTGAACATGGCAACCAATTGATTGGAGTTAATTGGCTAATCAGTTAACTGTCTAGGATTTATTTGCTGAATCATTACACTGATAATATCTTTTGCTTATGCTGCAATATCTCATCAGCTTAGTGAAACGAGCAGATAACATTTCAGAGAGTATAGTGGCTAACTTCCCATGTTGAGAATGATTCTTGAGGATAACAAACAATTGCATCTAAACAATGCCAAAGCATAATCTATTGCACAAAATATATTTGATAAATACATCTTCTAAATCTTGTTTAGATGGGTCATCTGATAATCAGTGAATCGTTTACACTAATGATGCTTTATGATAAGTGCTGGATGGAAAAATCCAGCCTATTCCCAGTTCATATAGAACCTGACGTGGAACAGTGGTCACACATCAGAGTTGGCGTTCCTGACTGAGCAGTGGCTATGTGATCTGAAATTGGGGGAGCCTTTGGTGTCCCCCTTGTCATGATTAGATCATGCCTTGATTGCCGTGAGATTCTTCTTTAGTATAGTAGCGCTGGATTCATTAGCTCAGACCATTCCCTCTTGACTAGATGGACCTAGATCAGGGGTCAGCAACCTGCGGCTCTGGAGTAGCATGTGGCTCTTTCACCCCTCTGCTGCAGCTCCCTGTCCCTCAAAATATGTGTCCCTCAAAATATGTGTGCGACACCCACCAGCACACAATTTATTGAGTTTTTCAACCCCCTGGTAAGCCAACCATGGATAAATCCAAGAAGAGAAAAGTTTCAGAAGAAAACAAAGTTTAATTCAACTACATATGCTAGATTTGTGGCAGCTCAAGAAATAGTCAAGCACGGGAAGGGTTTTGTGGTGTTTTCTTTTCTGAGGGAAACGGGTCCAAATGGCTCTTTGAGTGTTTAAGGTTGCAGACCCCTGATCTAGATAGTTTTCAGAGAGAACTGGGGATTGTTCCTGCTGATCTGCTGAATGGTCCATCTGATGCCTTTGTTGCCACTTGGAATAACTTGGCAGATGTGGTGGAATCTCCAGCTGGACTAGGGACAGGAGTAAAAAGACTGGCAAGCTTGGAACCCTTGCAGGGAAGGAAGTGATGGAGGCCACTAACACACCCAACCAGAAAATTCTGAAGCCTTTGTCTTTATCAAGAGAATGTACTCAGTCTGTTGAGATTTATATCAAGCATAAGGAACCAGAACAACACCATGAGCTGATCAAAGTTGCTTCTTTATTGTTACCAACATATTTAGAAGAATCTTGACAGAATTGGGAGATTCCCTTACAGCAGGTGAGTTTTTGGATCAGATCACACCTATGCAATCTCTTCCGTCTTGTGAATCCTATCCTACCCCTGCATCAGAGTCGAGTTAAGGGACATGAAAGAGACGTGGTGTTCTACCGGGAATGAACTCAACCAAAGATGGGTTAGAGCCTCTATTAAGGTTTACCATGTAGTGTTAAGGAGTATCAGTACTTCTCCGTCCTTATTGCATTTGCGGAGAGCTATCTGATGGACCTGTTTTAGGTAATACATGCCATCTTGGGTAGAAGGGTTCAGGGAACTGCTTGCAGGGCATGGAGAAGAATTTGTTTAGCATATGTCAGACAATGTCACTCAACTTGGATAACAAGAGCACTTAGACTTATACTCTGCTTCATAGTGTTTTACAGCACTCTGGATGATTTACAGAGTCAACATATTGCGCCCAACAATCTGGGTCCTCATTTTAATGACCTTGGAAGGATGGAAAGCTGAGTCAACCTTGAGCCTGTCAGGATCAAACTTCAGGCTGTGAACAGAGTTAGCTTGAAATACTGCACTCAAACCACTGCACCACCAGAATGCTGTACTTTTGCCAGGTCTTCAGGAGATACTTGTTGTGGAGTATTGTCTACTTATCAGGGATTGATAGTATCTGTAACTAGATTGTATTAGGCCTTTTGATAGTGGTCAGGCCAGAGGGTTAGGTGAAAACAAGGATATCTAAGACAGGTCAAAGCACACAGTTTTGGAATCACATAGTGAAGAATCAAAACACACCGGGCAAAGAGTGTGATTGCATACAGAATGGCAGAGGAAGTGAAATTGATGAAAATTTTCTGTCTCCTGGTTCTGCTGATAGAACTCTTCCAAAAACATTACAGAATTCCTGGATTCAGACAAATTGGCCATCAAAAGGGACATAGAATAAACAATAGTTGCATACCATTCAAAACAGTGGACTCCACAGATTTCTTCTCTTGGTGGAGAGATACTAGTTTGATATCATCCCAAATGAGGGAAAGAATGGATGCACATGCAGATGGAAGAAATGGCCTTCAGCAAAAATATGGATCTGTTAACCATTAGTTATGTTTCATGAAAGACGTATGCACTCTCACTATCCCCAAAGCCCAAGGCTGAAATGGAGAAAGATTTTACATAACCTTAGTAACAATATTAGGCACTTTTGTTTTACTGGTTTAATAGTGTTACTGGCTTTTGCTAAGTGAATTTATGTATAAGCAATCAAGAACCGAATTAATTGAATAGCCAACTTGGGAAATAAAATGTTGTGTAGAGACTTAACCGTTTAATATCTAAATCTTTAATCTCATACATGTAACTTTTTATCATTTGTATTTGCAATTACAAAGAGGAATGTAATGGTCTGTACTTGAGAAATTTGAATCATAATTTAGGAAGGTTTTCTCTGGTCATCATCATCGATTTCAAATATTTGTGCAATATGTTTTAGTAAATAAATCCAAATTTGCATTTCTGACAAGTACAGATAATCCTCACAACCTTACAACAGTGGTGGGTTGCTACCGATTCGCCCCGGATTGGGTGAACAGGTAGCGGCGGAGGCAGGAGGCTCTGTCCACCCTCCCGGATGCTTCTGCACATGCACAGAAGCTTTTTGTGCATGTGCAGAAGTGTCATGCGCACACACAAGCGCACACGCGCCCATGAGCAAACCAGTAGCGACAGGTTTTGAAACCAGCCTCTGCCTTACAACCACAATAGACACCAAAATTTTTGTTGTTAAGGGAGTGTTAAGTGAATTTTGCCCTGTTTTATAACCTTTCCTGCCACGTTTGTTAAGTGAATCACTGCAGTTATTAAATTAGGGACACATTGGTTAAGTGAATCTGGCTTCCCTGTTGACTTTGCTTGTTAGACAAAAGGGGATCATGTGACCCCAGGATACTGCAACTGTCATAAATATGAATCAATTGCTGAGTTTTGATCATGTGGGGATGCTGTAGCGGTCACCTGTGTAGTAAACTTTTCCATCTGAATTTGTTCTAATAATAGTCACAATCATCTTGAGGTTAAGCATGTCAGTTTTGCTGCAGTTTTCAATTCACATACATAAGTACAGATAGTCCTTGATTTACAACAGTCCTTTTAGTGACCGTTCAAAGTTACAACAACACTGAAAAAAGTGATGTACCGTATAACTGTTTTTCACACTTACAACCATTGTAGCCTCTCCATGGTCACGTGAGAAAAATTCAGATGTTTGGCAACTGACTCATATTTATATATATTGACACAAGCCAGTTGGGAAGGACCCAAATGTTGAACATGTGACCATGCAATTGTAAACGTGCACCAGTTATGAAGTGCTCAAATGGCGCTCGCGTGATAGGGATCCTGCAATGGACATAAATGTGAGGATTGGTCACAAAGCTGTTATGGTTTGTTTGGTTTTTTTTACATTCTCACAACTTTGAATGGTTGCTAAACAAGGTAGTCGGTAAATGAGGACTACCCATTTCCCTTCACCTGCCTTTGCTGCAGAGTCACAAAAACTTCAAAGGTCATTCGGGTATGTTGTAATTCATGAACTGAGTTTGCATCTACACCCAAATTTTCAGGGTTTTCAGCTTAGAGGTACCTAGCACCGTTACTGGACTTCTGTTTCAAATGCCATGGAACATAAATGGTCATTCTGTTTACTTAGCAACTGTAACGTTTTGAGGTATCAGAATGAATCCTATAACAAAAAAGGAGAATTTATTCAGGGGTGAAATCCAGCAGGTTCTGACAGGTTCTGGAGAACTGGTAGCGGAAATTTTGAGCAGTTCGGAGAACTGGCAAATACCATCTCTGGCTGGCCCCAGAGTGGAGTGGGAATAGAGATTTTGCAATATCCTTCCCCCAGGAGTGGGGAGGGAATGGAAATTTTGCAGTATCCTTCCCCTGCCATGCCCACCAAGCCACACCACGCCCACTAAGCCACACCCACAGAACCGTTAGTAAAAAAATTTGGATTTCACCACTGATTTTATTCATTGCTACTTCTTAATTAAAATTGTTAAAGTCTTTCGAAGATACTGAAGATTCTGTATGGAATAAAAATAAGACGGTCTCTGCCTCTTGTTTAAAGGACATGAAGAAAAAAAACCAAACAAACCCAGAAATAGGAAAGGAAAGAAGGAGGCTCACTTAGTCAGCTAAGTAGTAATTCTTGAAATGATCATTGGGAACGGTGAACAATTCAAGTGGCAAAGGCACCAGATATTGGCGACTGCTTGAACATTTAGCTAACAGATTTGGGCTCAATTAACAGTGTCACTCCTTCTGACTCAATCAGGTAGAATTACTATAGATGGAATTTCAGGTAAAGGATAGAGAACCTTAGTAAGAAGCTCTATATTTTGACATACTTACAATCAGTAAAGAAGATTTCATTATTCCAAAAGCAATAAGGAGATGTGGATGTCTCATTCAGGAATAGGAAAGGGGTCTCGCATAAGAGTGTTCCATATCATTCAGTGTGATTGCTACCGTTTAGATAAAGTCAAAATCTCTGCCGAGGCCAGCTCATTAATGCCATCTCCTTGACAGTCGTTGCCAGCTTTTCAAATATATTAGAACGACAACTCCGAAAATCCCAGCTAACCTGTCAGTTCTGGAAGAAATAATCCCCAAACATTTGGAAGGCTTTCTTATGTTCTTCCCCTTGACAGATGATAAAATGTGAGCAGACAGTTTTAAACCTGACCTTACCTATGTCCCAAAATCATAATAAAGAATGAATGGATCACATGGGTGGCTAGTCATTTTTGAACTGTAGTGCTCTACAACTAATAGGCATGTCAATTTATGTTTTTGAAAAAGCCTTTAGGTGCTGATAGCCTGATCTCAGTTAACTGTGCTTGACTATGCTTTATTTTACTCACTTATGAAATCAATGGGACGTAATCTTTCTAAAATAGTTTGAAGGCTGAAATGTAGAGACTATTGAGAGGTTGCAGAAGTTACCTAATAGTTGCATTCACGTTCTGGAGAAGCTCCCGTTAATTGTTCTCTCTGTCTCTCTCCCTTCCTCTCTCCCTCCTTCCCTCTCCCCCTCTCCCTCTCTCCCTCCCTCCCTCTATCTCTCGATATATGTATAGATATATAGATATTTTCAGCATGACCCCCAAACATTTCATGAAAATCCCATTGAGTGACACCACCAGAGATTGTTATCTGTAATACCAGAATAACAGAGTTGGAAGGGACCTTGGAGGTCTTCTAGTCCAACCCCCTGCCTAGGCAGGAAACCCTACACCACT
>JANHZT010005117.1:12283-27104 GCA_032468215.1 Stegonotus admiraltiensis
AAAATACTAAAGATGTGATGCAAATATATTTAGTAGCAAACGTAAGCTAAACATGTTTGTTTCATTTTTTTCTGATCAGCTCTTGTTATTAAGTTCTTTGAAGTTACATTTGATGTTTAATATTTTGCAGCGTATCTTTAATAAATCACCAGATTGAACCAATAAAATGTAATGAGTTGGATAAGGATTTAGGATAATTTTTTTTATCAAAGTTGCTTTCATAAGGAAGGAAAGATTCCCATTAATTTGCTGACAAAAGTATTCCATTTCCAATGTTAAACATTTCTCTGATTCTAGAATTTATAATAGGAAGAATATATTCCCTTCCATAGAACAGAATCAGAATAGAGCTGGAGGGACTTTAGACCTATAGTCTTCTGGTCAAGCCCTTTGCTCAAGCAGGAGATTATATACCATTTCAGACAAGCGATTGTCCAATCTCTTCTTAAAAACTTCATTGGTGAAGCACCTACAACATCTGAAGGCAAGCTGACCCACTAGTTAATTATCCTCACTGTTAGGAAGTTTCTCCTTAACTTCAGTTGCTTCTCTCCTTGATTAGTTTCTATCCATTGTTTCTTGTCCTGCTCTCTGGTGCTTTGGAAAATAAATTGATTCCCTCCTCTTTGTGGCAGCCTCTCAAATATTGGAATACTGCTATCATGTATTTGATGGACTGGCTGGGCTTTCAATTATGTAACATAATTACAGTTACAGTTTCTATAAATTGTTCAGCATTCCTCAGTACTTTCATTGTGATTTGGAAACTGTTACTGCTCAATCAAGTTTATAAATGCGTTCCACCAATATTAAGTCATATTTGATATTTTTTAAAAATATTATTTGATAGACAGCAGTTGAAAAGTACTAATTAATTTGAATGTGATGCCACAATGCACTGTCCTCATGCAGTGTGTTTTCTACAATTTATCAGAAACAGACAATAATTGGCCTTTCAAAACAAAGCCAACCAAAACATCACTTTAAAACAGTAAATTATGTTGAATGTTTCATATTCTAATTCATAATCATTGATACTAATTTGGGGAGAAAGTGTATTTTTGTTAGAAGTGCAGCTATTTCATAATCTGAAGTTGATTATTTGTTTTTCCAAGCCATATTAAAAATGAAAAAGGGAGAAGGATTTTTAAAAAGTTGTCTGACAAAACCTTGGGCACAACTTTATTGGTT
This sequence comes from Stegonotus admiraltiensis, assembly GCA_032468215.1. Classification (NCBI taxonomy): domain Eukaryota; kingdom Metazoa; phylum Chordata; class Lepidosauria; order Squamata; family Colubridae; genus Stegonotus; species Stegonotus admiraltiensis. The sequence continues at coordinate 13,475 of JANHZT010005117.1, forward strand.
ACAGCCCAGATTCAAATACCCATCATCATTCTCATCTGCTTGCTACCACCATAGCTCCAGTATTACATAATGCTTACATTTCTGAATATCATATACCTCTGTTTTGTGTATGAGTAAAATAATAGCTAAATAGCTATTTAGGTAGGTACAGACATTAAGATATATGTATATATCTTAATGTCTGTATAATATATCTTAAATATATTATTATATTTATTTATGCTCCAAGCTCAGTATTGGAGATACCAAATATAAAATCAACTTGTACAAGAACACCCAAAATAATTGGCATGAAGGAGATATGTGACTTCTGCAAGCTACAGCTATTGTTATAAATTTGACAAACTTTTTGGAAACAGCTCATGAGAGAAAAGCAATAGACTTCTAACCACTGATGTTATAAGTTTTTGCCTTCCTTTAGAACATAGTGGACACTCCAAAGTGAGAAATAGATTTGAACACTGGTTTCATAGGGAGTGCTGCTGTATCTGACAATTGTTGCCCTAATAGGTAGCTGCCTAATTTGGGCCAGAGTGAAAAGACTTCTATGTGACTTGTGCAGGATATTAAAAGAAAAAAAAATCTGGGAATGGACCAAGAAAAGATGATTATTGAGCTAGTGTCAGGAAAGAAAAGACACAGTGAGACACATCAAGAATAATGTGTCTTTTTAAGGAAGACTCAAACCTGTCTAATAAGCTAAGGTGAACCAAAAATGTTCCGATTGGTGGCAGACAGTCTAGAAGGAGAGTAGGACATTGCAACCATTAAGAAGCATCTCAGAATGAAGATACCAATTCTTGCATTAATTAGAAAAGTTGACTTCATTAATGTTTTGAAAATTATTGTCCTTTCTATTTGATTATTAACCATCAATTTCCTTTGCTCATGGACGTAGGGCATTCAACTGAGTCTCTTATATGTGTAAATCTGTCTATCGTAATCCTGTTGCCTCTAATAATGTGTTGGACTGTTAACTAGCTGTTGCGCATAATAAGCATTTTGACTTTCAGGCTTTTAATACTACTTAGTATAATAATATTATTCCATGTATTCTTTTTAACCATAAAAAGGGTCTGTATTAGTCAGGCATGTATATAATACAAAAAATGTTGGGAGGGCCTTTTGATTCTGCTCTTTATTTAAGGTACCTTTGTCATGTATCTTATTCATCTACTTTTAGAATTCTAAACAATCATAATCTTTTGAATTTTTTTTACTTATTTGTTCAAAGGAAACAAATGGGACCATCACAAGCAGCCAGATAAGCAGACACATGAATATTGCAGTGATGCTTAAGCTGTAATCATTTTTCTGATTTTGGTTCCACTCAGTTGAGAAAATGGATAATTGCTGCTATCTGTATAAATCTTTCCCATTGTGTGTGTTGATGTAATTTCAATAGGATACAATGCTGCATTTGAAGCATTCTTGGGTTTAATCATTTAACATGAAAATGTGATCACTTAACAGATCTTTTTCAAAAAAAAAACCTGTATCTGAATTATAGTTAGAACAGTGGGAAAGATTTAATGAAGCTTAACAGAGATAAGTTTATTTTAAATCAATCCTCAAAGAAAAAAAAAATAGAACAACCAGAGATAAATTGCCACCAAGGATAATAAATAATTGCAGGAAAAATGTCCTTTCCCATTGTAGAATATTGATGTTTCTCTTCAGCATCAACATGGCATAGCATTGAGCAAAATGATCCTCTTGATCCCCTTGAGCAACAAGGGTACAGCCCGAGTAAAGACCATAACTCATGATTGAGTGATTGAGAATATGATTGAGAATATGTTTGAGAATGTTTGAAAATATATTTTGCGTATACAAAGTTTCATGTTCAAATCTTGGGTGGCCTAGTCACAGTGTAGACAACACTAAGTAATCTACCAGAAATGTAACTTGCTATACAGAAGATCCTCATTTCATTGTTAAATAATGCAACGTGCAGCATTTTCATAATGGTCAACCTTCTCTGGATTTTTATTATTCTTTTCTAATAGAATTCTAATTTCCAATGAAAAAAAAACCACTTAGCAAAGATTTCTTCTCCAATCAAGACAACTGGGTAATGTTATGACAAAACATCATATTAATACCAGAAATATGGTATGTAGGGTTGCTGCTGTCATTGTATGTTTGTTAGAACATAAAGTAGATAGCTATCTTATACTTAGATTAGACCATTTTTAATGTACTTCAGCACCTGCTTGTAATATCTGGCACCAATTCTCAAAAAATTTGGCTAAGATAGAGTATTCTGTATATAGAATATATGCCACATGAAATGTTTTCTTTCCCTTGCCACTAGACTGAAGGTAAGATTCAAGGGAGGGAGGGAGACTGGGACAGTTTCCTGCTCTTGGTTTTAGCAAGCCACTGCCAGGGTCCCCCAACCCATCCCTGGCTGTAGCTGTTCTGAAAGGGAAATGTCAAACGAGGTGCTTCTATCAGGGTGTTTTTTACCACTTCATCAAGAGAGGAAAAAAACCACAGTGGGGGAAATTAACACCTCAGAGCTTTAGTAAAGGGGAAGCTTGAACCAGCATGATGGCCTTTTTTTAACTAGATGGAGACTAGAAGTTATTTGAGCCAATTACTCAAATTGTAGCAGAAGCAAATTGTTATTCTCCCTAATATTGTTGAACCCAGGTTTTACTGGCAAAACACTTTACAGGTAGTCCTCAACTTATAACCATTCATTTAGTGATCATTCAAAGTTACAACAGCACTGAAAAAAGTGACTTATGACTGTTTTTGACACGTATGACCATTGCTGCATCTCCACAGACACATGATCAAAATTCAGCTGCTTGTCAACTGGCTTGTATTTATGACAGTTACAGTGTCCCAGGGACATGTAATCACCTTTTGCAATCTTTTGACAAGCAAAGTTAATGGGGAGGTCAGATTCACTTAACAACCGTGTTAGTAACTTAACTCTGGAGTGATTCACTTAGGAAGTGTGGTAAGAAATGTCTTGCTTAGCAATGGATTTTAGGCTCAATTATGGTTGTAAGTCGAAGACTACTTGTACTAGGTTTCAGCAAAAATGTCTTGGTTCTTCTTTCAGATCAGTTGGTAATCAAAGCAGCGTAAAGGAAGCCTTAGAATTTTGTTCGCATTTGATAAGTAATCTGCTTAGTATTCGCTTCTTCCTTAATTCATTATACTCTTTATATAGAAAATGAAGAACTTTCCAATCAAGCAAAATCTTCCCAAAGTCAAGGTAAGCTATCTATTTAGAAAGACAAGCCACTGTAATTTCAAATACATAAATCTAATGCAGATTTTTAAAAATAGCAATTTTAAGATAAAATATAAATGTGCCAAATTTACTAACTGATTAGAGGTATTTTTTCCCTGATAGTCAATCTCATATGTATATACATACTCAGTCCTGGATATATATATCATACTGAGAATTATTGTGAGAAATTCATTGTGTTTGTTCCTAGGTTTGATTAGATAATGATTTGGATGGACTCCAAAGCTAAGTAAAGTTAGTGCTGAGTCTTTTTTCTGCAGTGAGATGACTTGACTTTATTAATTGAAAGCTTTTGTTTAGCACAAGTGGGTAAAGACTGTATTTGATCTCATCAATAAGTAGCTGAATTTCTACTTAAAACAAGAATAAGATGCAAGTTCTGATTTAAATTCTTTTTAAAATATTTGTGCTTTGAAAGTAAGCCCCATTGAGCTTATATCTGGGTAAACATGCAGGGGATTGTACTTTTTTAAAAAATCCTTTCTTTATTTACAATACAATGAATATAATATAAAAGAGAATACATTAAACCTTATTTTTTATTAAAGTATCCAAGAACAATTAAAGTATCAATTGAACAATAATTAAGTTTTTGTTTAATGAATTAAAATTAAACCATTAAAATAAACTTGGAGTGAACCAAGAATAAATCAGGAGAATGAAAATGTGTATAAAAATCATTCTGCCTTTCACATGCTTTTGCATGCTGTTCTCTGCAGTATGTCTCAAATGTGAACAGTACAACATGTATGGTATTGTACTTGGCCTGTTGTGTGGATGTTTGGGTGGTTTAGGGGTGGGGAATTGTGGTGGGTGGAAGTGTGTTTGGGGATTGTTATGTGTGTTGGACCTGGTCTTTGAGTGTTAAGTGAATTTCGTTCGTTTCGTATGGATATACTGTGTATACATGTACAATGACAATAAAATTATTATTATTATTATTGTATTATTCTAGCATTGAGTCATAGATGAGAGTGAAATTATGTCCTATTGCTTGCTGGAAAAGTGAATGGCTGTCCTTTTCTTTGATAGAATGAAGTGTCTTACACAAAGTGCCTTATGCTCCACTAAACTTTTTAAAATCTCCATTGACAGACTTTCTATGAAACAATACAATTTTCAATTCTATCCAGCAATAATGGGTTTCATGAATAATTGCCATTTTGTCCCCTTGTATTCATTTACCCTTACCAGAGAAAATAACTGAATATACTTGCAATTTGAAAATTCCTAACACTGTCACACAAGAAAATTGGGAAACACTGGCAAAAGTCATGGATCCAATTACTGTACTTAAAAAGATTGCTTTAAAGTCAGAAAGATTGCTTTTTTCTCCTGTATAGCAGAATTGGTCAGAGGTATGTTTTGTAATGCGGTTGCTTAATAACTATTATTTTTATCTCAAATTAATGGTTCACCAGTTTTGCTGTACAACTCCTTCCCATTATATTTTCTGGAGTAATGCTGCTTTTCTCTATACTTTCTAAACTATAAAAACTCCTGGGTTTCTAAAGTATTATGAGTTCATCAGGCCTATGTAACATAATTGAGTTCCTTCTACTTTCAGTAGTATTCATCGATTTATGCTTGTATACTACCAGATCAGACTGACTCACAAAGGTGTACAGACAAAATAAAAATGAAATTAGTAAGATAGAGCCCTAAAATAATCTATATACTACTAAAACTCCTATACATCTGTTTGTAACCTTCAGTTGGGCAAAACAGTGCATTCTAAAACAACAGTTTTTGAATCAATAGGCTGACTTAAAAAATGCATAGAAAAGCACGTGGTCATTCTGTTTCTCTGTTTAAGTAAGAAAATATCTCTGAAACAATAACCCAATGGGTCACAGATTGCTAGTAACCAATAATCATAGGTATCATCTCAGATGTACATAACAGTCCTATAAGAAAGTTCCAGTTTGGTGAACTTCTGGAATGATGCCAACAACCTCTGCCTGTTCCATGGGGTACATTGCCTCAGAAAAATGTTGCTGATCCCCACTCATCTCACATATACAGGCAATGCTCCAAATTTGGAGCATGATACAGGGTGAATTAGTTTCACATGGAGAACGTGGTCCCAAAGATGCCCAGGAGAAAATTAATTATAGTTCCACCTAGCCCAGGGATGATCACTCTATTGCCCTCATTCTCATGAATGATCAGACCTGGAAATTTTAGTGCAGGGTGCTTTGTATGAATGTATGTGTGTTGGTAGGAAGGAATTATGGAGATAAATTTTTGAAAAATCTTAAAGTACCCATTTTATAGTATAAAACCCTCTGAATATTCACACTACTTATTTCTGTTTGGGAAAGATTAAGTTCAAAATAGGAGACTTGCTTGCATTCAAATAAGAAATGGACAGCCACAAAAGCTTAAACTAATGAAGGTGGTGTGAACATTGATTCATTTGGATTTTTAAAATGCCCAGATTGCTTTGAGCACCTAATAAATAACGAAACAATGGAAAAATAAACATCTAGAAAAAACATTCATACTAGAACACAAACATGCAGAACCTTACATTTTTTAAATGGCCATATCACTAAAGCAACAAAAGCTAGAATGGGGATGTGGGACTAAAATTAATACCAAATCGATTGTGATTGAATTGTAGGGTAACAGTTCAGGCAGCAGAATAACTGAACCAGTGATTTTGTCTCGTTTTGCATACCATTTCGCTTTTTGGTAGTTGTAGTAGCATCTCTTATTTTGCTCCTATGCTGATCCATTGCTGTGTAAACTGTACTGAAATGCATTCATGTTGAATACAAACATATCTACTTCCTCCCAAGAATTCTTACTGATTTTGTTTCTTTCCAGCTTTTGCCACACAAATGAATCATCTCTTTGCACCTCATGGTTCTAATCCTGCTGCTACTCCAGTCCCAACCCCATCATCGGTTAAGGCAATAAGTCACTCATCAGCACTTCCATCTCCAGCTGTCCCAGGGATAAGCGTGTCCAACCCTGCCTTTCCTGTCTTCCCTGGGCAGGTTATCTCCTCCATCCATCCGCCTCAACCATCCACTCCTGTTCCTACTATTGTCAAATCCCATTCGCTGCCTGCAGTTCCTGCCACATCTGCTCATGGTGTCAGCACTGCTCCGCTCCCTGCATCTTTCTCTGGACTGGCTTCTGTGCTGCCTGCCGGTGCAGCACCCCAAGGGCTCTCCACGCTGTGTGCCACCCCTGCACCTAACGAAGCCTTTGCATCTGCCCCTGCACCCTTCGCCAGCCTTCCTTTTTCTGCAGCCTCTGTCACTGCCCCAGCTAATAATCCTAATTCATTGTCATCTGCTTTTGCTGGCCTGCCTTTGTCCTTGACCCCCAATCCTCAGGGAGTAGCTAGCTCCATTTCATCGACCATTGCCAATTCTCCTGCCACTAGTTTACCTTGCCCAGTTAATTTACCTAACCCGCTTTTATCAGCTTTAAAGGGGTTTCTCTCAGTGAACGATAGCTCATTAATTAATTCAAATGCTCTGCCTTCAACTGTGACTGCTGAGCTTGCTTCTTTATCTGGTCTTCTCAGTCAGAACTCTGAAGCCGCCTGTTCATCCAGTAGCAAATGTTACACTCCAAGTGTTACCTCTTCCCTTCAGCATCTTTCCGCTCCAGGACTCTCCGTTTTCTCAGGCCTCGCCTGTCAGCCAGGAGGGAGCAGTAGTGCCACTTCTCCTGTGTTGTCTTCGCAGTCTCCTTTAACAACAATGTCATCATCCAATTTGCCGGTCAGCTGTGGCTCCTCAGTGGGTCTTCCGCATTGCCCAAGCCCTGCCAATCCTGAACAGCAAGTTTCCTCCGCTCCAGCTGCCCCAGTTTTGATTAAAACTGAACCCACAAGCCCGACTCTTTCAGGTCTCAAAATCCCAACCCCTTCTGGGGGGTCCAATCATAGCACTTCAGGCTTGGCAGCCCTTGGCCATGCCTATTCCTCAGCTACTTCGTTACCATGCAGCTTAACTAGTTCCCTCAATCCAGCACTTCCCGCTTTGACCTCTCCTCTGAACAGTTCCCCATCTATTCCCTCCCACGCTTCATCCACTCCAGTATATAATGCACTTCCTCCTTTCACTTCCTTGACCAACAGTTTTGCTTTTACTGGCAATCCAGCACTTACTCCGACGGGGCCTCTGTTGTCCATTCCACCGACAACTACGTCTGCCCCACATGTCAGCTCCTCAGGCCCCGTTCTTCCGCCACTCATTGCCACCGCTGCTGCCCCGGCTCCTCCATTCTCCCTTAACTTATGCAGTGCTGTCTCTTCCCTGTTTTCTGTTCCTCAAGTGCCCCTAGGCTCATGCAACTCATCCTTCCCACCTTTCCCTGTCTCTAACACACCCTCTGTCACTCCTGCTCTCCCTTCTTTCCCTGGGCTCCAGGCATCCTCTACAGTAGCAGCAGTTGCACCCCTGCCAGCAGCTGCCACAGCCCCATCTCCAGCTCCGGTGCTGCCAGGGTTTGCCTCGGCCTTTAGCTCAAACTTCAACTCTGCACTTGTGGCACAGGCTGGGTACGTTTACTCCGAAAAGTCAAACGTCGTTTTGGCAGATTTCTTACAATAATGTGCAAAATGAAGTCTTAGCTGTGAATTATAAAATACTGATAATTATTATGCTTGCTTTCTGAATTCTCTTATTGTTAAATGTTGACAGTTCCTGTCTATGGTTTTTCTTAATTTCCTTAATGTAGCAGGGGAAGATTTATTCTAATAGAGGATATATAATTGTTTTAAATTGATTGGAATCTTTGAGAGATATTCTAATTAGGAATAAAATATTGGAATATTTCTACTACATACACTGAAATAACCAGTTCCAAATTAGCATGACTTTGAGTCAGTTGCTCTCTCAGCCCAACTCACCTCACAGGGTTGTTGTGGGGAAAATAGGAAGAGGAAGGTTTATATATATATAAGCCTTGAGTTATTTATCAAAATAATACAGCGGGATACAAATAAATACAATTAAATAAATAGTCATATTGAAAACACTTCTTGATCAAATGTTGATTGCTTCCATACATTATATAAGCTGTAAGGTCATAGGCTGGAATGTAACAATTATCAATTTTTGGGGGGGGTTAGTGTTGAATGTGTCAATTTGAAAACATTCTGCTTCTGCATTTTTAGCCTGACGTCTGGACTCCAGGCCCCTGGAAATACAGTTTTTCCAGGACTTCTGTCTCTACCTGCCATCCCTGGACTTGCTCAGAGTGCAACGCAGTCTTCCCTCCAGGAACTTCAGCACAGTGCAGCTGCACAGTCAGCATTACTGCAGGTAAAACAATATATAAATAAAAAAGATAAGATAGGCATGAAGAATAGAGAAATGATCAGGAAAAAACACAGTGTTCCGACATCTACAGTAAGAATAAAAGTATTATACGTACAAAAACACAAAAAGTTTTTATTTTATTTTGGTTATTTAAAATTTGATGTGAGGAACAAACATCAGGGATTGTATGGTGGAAGCAGAGAATTATTTTGGTAGAAAAATATCTGAATTTAAAAAAAATATGTGGTTATAGGCTATCATGTGGAATGTACAATTCACGTGTATGTATATAAATTGCTACATTTCCATAGCCTCTTTGGAACTAATGATCTCTGTGTGGAAAGGATCAGCTAAGAAGGTGTTCCCAGGTACCTTCTGGATCTCTTACAGATTTCCAGTAGGTGCTTGGAGTGAAATAGTCAGATCATCAGCCTCCAGAAATCCTTCCTATAATAAAAGCCCTTGATAACAGAACAGTCGCTTGCCCCTGATAGAGATGTGTTAAGTGTGGACTGTTGCATGAAATCGGGCATTTTAGATTTTTTTAATTGCAAATTTCTGAGACTCTGGTTATAAATTTTAATGTAACTTTTCTCAAGCTAGCATCTGTCATATATGCTAGAGGAATTCTGCCAATATGGCCTTTAACTGGGAATTCTGGGAACTATCCAACACCTCTAGAAGTCACATTTTATTCTGTATGAGATAACAGATTCTGAACATTCAAGTGAAGCCTCATTACCTCATTTTTATTATAGTTGTAACTGTATTCTTCTATCAATATACCAGTGCTACTATTTGTATCATAAAACACCCTCATCCATTAATTTTTCCATTAGGAAGAAAGTGTGAAATTTGTGCAGATGCATGTAGGCAATGTAACTTTCATTTACATATTCTGAAACACTGAATTAAACTTTCTGACAATTGTATTTTACCTTCCTTGCTGGCAAATTTGGATTTTGGAATGGCCAAGGCTCCAACTTTTAGACATACTATTAATTTCTTGTTTGTTTCTTTAAAGATACACTCTGCTTCTGCTCTAGAAAACTATGGCTCTCAATCTGAAGGTTTCAGTGCATATCCCCCAGCAGCAGGAACCTCTGGAACACCTTTTTCAGTGCAGGCAAATCTTCCCCAGACTGGATGGCAATAATGAACATCAATTTCTGCTATCAAGAAGAATGCTCTAAAAGCTTATGATGCTTCCTTCGGAAAATACATTTTCAGTACATATCATTCAAGAGAAATTCCAAATGCAGTAACTGTTGCTGAAATGATATGAAAACTGGATTTTTTTTTTACTTTATATCAATGACCCTAGGAAGCCTTCGTTCCATTTTTCATAATACACTCTGAGGTTACTTTAATCCAGGTAGGATTTTTAAGATCCAGATTAACTGATCACTGGGGAAAAAAACCATTTTTGCTGTAATATCAGTGTTTTAGATTGTTAAAAATCACAGCACTGCATGAGGTATAGGTACTGATTTAAAGATATAGATCAACCTCCCCACCTACCCCTTTCAACTCGTTTTAGGAATTTAATCTTGTGCATCTGCCTACTTTACTTAGGCTGAGCGGATTTGCACTCCTTTTTGTCTTGTCCTATAGAATCAATTCTAGTATTTTTTTTCATTCTTTTTAAAAATTGATTATCCATTGCTATTTACTCTGATGCAAATAGCCCTCAACTTAGAATCATAATAGGGACTGGAAAATTCATTATTAAACGGTTAACTGAGGCATCACATGGCTGCATCCAATTTACAACCTTTTTCATTCAATCGTTAAGCAAATCTCCCATCAGTCCTTGAAATATCACATGACTGTGACTTGCAGTCTCCTGCAGGCTTCACCATTGACTTTGCTTATCAGAAGCTGGCAAGGAAGGTTGCAAATGGTGAGCACATGACTGGAGGACACTGAAGCTGTTACAAATGCAAGCCAGCTGCCAAACACCCAGATTTCAATCACATGACAGCAGGGACTGATTGTAAATTGCGTTTTCAGCGTCATTGTAATTTCAAAGGTTGCTAAACAAATGGTTCTAAGTCGAGGATTACCTGTACTTGTTATTGAAAGTTCTACTACTTAACAATTTGTCTCAGGCATTTATTCTATCCTTTCCAAGCTGGTAGCTTCAGGATGTCTTGGCATTTCAGCTTCAAGATAGCTGCATTTTTGAAGTGGTAATTCCAACACACCTGGAGAGTATTAAGTAGGGAAAGCTGTTTTTACTTATATTTGCAATCTACCTCCCACCAATAATTTGTTCAGTCTTCTAGGATACCAGAAGTCTGCTGTAAATATGTATTTTTTAATGTGTAACTTCAGATTAAGTGTACTGTTTCTTCAATCAGTAGGATATACATTTTGTAGATTATAGTTTTATGTTCCATAACAAACAAATGTTTGTATCTAATTCATGAACAAGGCACTGGTAATAACACTACTAATGGGTCTAATGTAGCCCATCAAATATATTGAAGAGTTTTGGATTTGTGAATCAAGAATTCACTTTATTTATGAGAACAAAACAAATGCACATAATGCTGTCAGATTTGAATGAATTACGTAGTTAAATTCTGAAAATTTTGAACTTTTAAATAGATAGAGCTAGGTTTTCACACAGACTTTTTCCAGTAACACTGGGGGGGAGCCAAAATAATTAAATACATTTATTATATTGGCTTTTTGAAATTAAAACCAATTTTAATTATGAATTGTGCAATATAACATTGTTGCTATTTTAATAAAGACTTTTGTACTATTTCCTATAACTTCTGGGAAAGTTACTGCTCTTCAGCTGTGCTTCTACAGGTAGTCCTTGTTTTATGAGCATAATTAAGCCCAAAATGTATGTTGCTGAGACATTTATTAAATGAATTTTGCCCCATTTTACGACCTTTCTTGCCACAGTTGTGAAATGAATTTGGCTTCCTCATTTACTGCTTGCCAGAAGATCGCAAAAGGTGATCACATGATTCTAGGACACTGCTATGTTCATAAATAGTAGTCAGTTGCCAAGCGTTTGAATTTTGATCACGTGTCAATGGGGATACTGCAATGGTCATAAATTTGAAAAATAGTCATAAGTCACTTTTTTCAGTGCTGTTATAACTTTGAACAGTCATTAAATGAACTGTGTTAAGTCAAGGACTACCTGCATTGTAGCTCCTAACTTCCTTTAATGTTGGCTATGTTTTAAAGGCTGCTGGGAGTTAAAATTCATCAACAGTTAAAAGACACAACTTCATCAGCCTTGATTTAACATCTAGTGATGAATATAACCCCTGCCGCATATTATCCCTTAAAATAATTTTGATCATATTTTAGATTTATAGTAGATATACTTGATGTTAAAATTTTAATGTGAACTTAATGCACTTTGTTGCAGTGCATAGCTTAATGCTTTTTCTAAAGATGACAGTCTACTGAATAGTATTACTAATGTAGAAATTTTCCATAGGTAAGCAGGTATGGAGAATGCTAATATGTATATAGCTGTATTTTTATAATTTTTTAAAATAAAATGAATAGCAGTGATGTCTCTAAAATAGACTGAATAAACAGTTCCTTACAAACCTGCCTTGAGTAGTTTTTTACATAACGAAGTAATTAATATAAAAAATTATAATACAAGATTAGTATCCAGTTTAGTCATTCTACAGCAAAACAGTCACTGCTGTTAAATTGCCTCTTATCACTATATTCTACCCATAGCAGTGTACATGTGCACATATATCCAAGCTAATCACACTTTTCCTTTTTAGAATAACCAATGTTATGCAGAACACAAAAAAGAAATAATAAAGAATGAAAGGTATTGGATACAAAAAGGAATTATAACTAAAACCAGCTTACACCAATATCATTGCAAGCATCTTTGCTTCTACATACACTGCTTCTTTCTAAACTTTTCACCTCTTTCATTTTCTCATCAACTCCATCCAAACACAATTTTGTCAGCCTTCTCTTTCCTTTCAGCCTATTCACACTTCCTTCCTATATTGGTTTTCCTATGCAGCTCTCATTCTTTCAGTATGAACAAGTCTTCTCAATGAATCAGAATTGGAAGATCCTTGGAGATCTTCTAGTCCACTCCCCTGCTCAAGCAGGAAACGGTTTCAGGCAAATGGCTGTCCAGTCTCTTTAAAAACCTCCAGTGATGTATTTCTTTTGTACCGGTATTCATAGAAGCATTCTAAATATAGGTTGGAAAGTGTCCCCCAGGGTGCTAACAGGCATTGCTGTGGGATGTGGAGTTGGAAGATCCTAGGTTCAGTGTGATGTTTCACCCCAAAACAGCAACTTTCTGCTTTTCTTTAAACCACAATCTGGCTTACTAACATTGGAGGCCATTGTTTGCTTTGCAGGATTCCTTTGGCATAACGGTCAGTTAAACATCTTGAGACGGGGGAGAAGCATTAAAATGAATAGCAGAGCTACCTTGTGGCGAGATGGGAAACAAATTCAATAAATAAAGAAAATATTTTACTTTAGCATTGCTTCAGAAAAAGGTAATGTTTCATTTAGCATTTTTCCTGCATCTTCATAAAAGTCTATATACGGAACTAGGCTGTGCATATATGGATTCAAGCAGTGGTGAAATCCAATATTTTTTACTACTGGTTCTGTGGGCGTGGCTTGGTGGGCGTGGCAGGGGAAGGATACTGCAAAATCTCCCACCCCTCTCGGGGGCCAGCCAGAGGTGGCATTTACCTGTTCTCCAAACTACTCAAAATTTCCACTACTGGTTCTCCAGAACCTACTGGATTTCACCCCTGTATTCAAGCCATTTGTGAGGACTGACACGCAATTTCTTTTCAAATCCTGGTTGTTAACGGAAGAATCATGATGGTGCAGTTGTCAGATCATGGGACTTTGCCTTATAATCCAGGTTACACTGTGCCCCCCTCTCCCTTGGAAACTACTGTAAAAGTTCCTGTATAGAAATACCCTTCAAATGAGCAAGGGTTTTGTTTTTTTTATTTTAATTTATATGCTGCCCTTCTCCGGAGACTCAGGGCAGCTTACAATGCGTTAAGCAATAGCCTTCATACTT
>JANHZT010005117.1:49432-63791 GCA_032468215.1 Stegonotus admiraltiensis
CGAATGAGACTTCGTCGAAACGTCGCAAAGATACTTCCAATTTTACGCGGGAGAAAACCCGAACAACCAAAGACCTATATACAGTGTATAGTGTATACAGGCACACTGAGATCTAGATATGACAAATGAAGCAGTCATTTGCATTTATGATTTTATTAGCATGACTAGAAAGACAAAAAGAGTCTCTGTTATTACTTAAAATTTTCAAATCAATGTTTCATGGGAAGGGGATTGTTAGCTAACTCACACATTTAGTAGCATGTTATCAAGTGATTTACTATGCATCTATACATATTTAGAAGACTTGGAATACATCCTAGTTTCATGGAAATGTGGACATTTCCTCTGAGTACAGAGGAAATGTGGACAGCAGAAGTCAGTGTATTATGCTGTGTAATATATCATCAACTTACCCTTATAATGATATTACTTACCCATATAATGACCATAGTAAACTTCATATTAGTAGACTAATCTTTATATTCAACAATTTTCACTATAACTTTTATTAATGTTTTTAAGGTTACAATGGAAGTGTAGACAAATATTATTCAAGACTATAAATACTGCTGACACTCATCAAGGAGAAAAATAACTGCATTGCTATAAAAATAAACTTGACTCCTATCCTACATATTGCTCTTATTTCTAACATCCATTTACTACCTATGCACTGAATTGAAATGTCTGACAAGGAACAGAATAGCACAGCAATGGAATATAGTTTGACTCCTTGTTCTACAAGCCATTATTCATTCTTACAATACCTGATGATTGGTCCTGAGGTTATCAATTTGTTTTTTGAATACAGTAGTCCAAAAATCTTTGCAAATAAACTTCATTATATCTAACTCATCTTTGAATCGGGCAGTATCTTTCGTGAACCTAAGAGAAAGCAACACAAATAGCAGCAGTACATAATCATCTTCATATAGGATAATACAAACACTTAGCTGTTTACAATCAGTTAAAAAATGTGCACATCCCAATCAAATCTTAAATACACCAATATATTTTATAACAGGAGATGGATAAGAAAAGTTATTGAATATATATTCTGTATGCAGAATATAGAGAACTCCATGGGTTACATTGAAAAAATGCAGCTTTATTGCTATTGCAACCACTAAATTATAATACATACAATATGCAATTAACTTTTTGCACTTTACTTATCAACTTTCTCTCTTAAATAGCAGCAATGGGAGCTATTTTTCATTTTTTTTATTTCCTTGACATTAATTATAAAATATAACAACTCACGTATTCGACAATGATAAAAACACCAATCCCAATCATTTTCTTCCTAACCTGGCAATACAAGACCTAACTTTAGTATTTTACCAACTTTGGTTCTTTAAAATAAGGCGGCCATGGCCAATAGCCATACTTAATAATTTTAGAAGCTCACAGGACTATAAACTGGATAATGTCAGCAAGAGCCCCAAAAGTTTATTCTTAGTGTAATACACCTATTTTAGGCATTGCACTAGTTTCAGCTATTTCTCATTCCAAATAGATAAAAACAATTACATTTTAGCCAAGGTGGTCCAAGGACTAAAAAAAGGGTTTGGAGAAATAGCATCTGAGCCTGGCACCACAGATTGCACAACCCCATTGTTAAAAAAAATAATAATCAAATAAAATAAACATTGCACTCACCTTTCTATTAATCCTTGTCCTACTCTAAACCCCATGTTTTCCAATTTTGTAATACAACGTCCATTTTCCTACAATTACAAAAAGAGAACCTTGCAGTTGTAAATAATCTATTTTAAAATGGTTTTAAATGGTTCTGCTTATTCTCTCTTAATTAACTGTTTTAAGGTAGAATCAAAATGAAAGCAATTGTGACATTTGTCATATAAGAGCAATACATCTGAGATAAACATTGCACGTATTATCCTTCTACAGTATTGTGCTAATAAGGGACAATTGTTAGTGTTTGTAGCAAAAACAGTCATGTGGCATCAGAAAGGCTACTACTGTCGATAAATAGTGGGGGGAGGTACCCTAAGCCACTTCATGGATGTTAACGTAAATTCCACTAGGAAAAGAAACAAGACTGTCAGCTTTCATGAGAAGTCCACTCTGTTGGGCTTTGCCTCTCCTGTAAGTCATCCAACAGGACGTGGCAGAAACAGGGATTTACAACTCCTCCAAATGGGCAGATTTTGTCATTCATTCAAGTGACAGAATCTATTCTATCCCCCCAAAAAAGGAGCCAGTATTGTGCATTATAGGAAGGGAACTTCAGAAATAAGCACAGGTAGTCCTCAACTTGTAACAGTTCATTTAGTGACCTTTTGAAGTTACAACAGCACTGAAAAAAGTAATTTATGACCGGTTCTCACACGTGTGACTATTGCAGGTCACATTATCAAAATTCAGATGCTTGGCAACTGACTCACAGTTATGACGATTGCAGTGTTCTGGGGGGGGGTGTCACACGATCAGTTTTTTTGACCTTCTGACAAGCAAAGTCCACGGGGAAGCCAGATTCACTTAACAACCGCGTTACTACCTTAACCGCTGCAGTGGTTCACGTAACAAGGGTGGCGAGAAAGGGAGTAAAATGGGGCAAAACTCACTTAACAACCGTCTCGCTTTTAGCAACCGAAATTTTGGGCTCAACCGTGGTCACAAGTCAAGGACTTACTTGTAAAAACAAAGCCATACATTTACCATTAGAAAAGCAAGGTTGGACATTTTTTTTTAAAAAGGAACCAGACCGTTTCTTAGGCTAAAATAAGAACATGACAACAAACCATGTCCTTGTTCTCTTCAAATCATCCCTCCCACTAGTATTCCGAGTTACCCAGAGCCTCCACAGCCCACGACGGGAAGGGAAACGTCTGAATTCAGCGCTACCCACCCGCCTGTTCGGATTTATCCCCGAAAGACCGCCGGGTTCGCGGTCTAAAATTATCTGTTCAGCCCCTGAAGTCTGACAGAAACTCCGGGCAGCGCGCACCCACCCACCCCGCCGCATGATCCCCAAAGAGGCGCCCCTTTAAAGAGCAGTTTGGAAGTTGGAAGCAGCCCTGGGCTCTTCAGGAGGACGAGGAGGAGTTGAAGCAGCTGATCTCAAACCGGAATCGCGAAGGGCTCCCTTCTTTTTTCCCCACACACGCGAGAAGAAACTTCACACTCACCCCATCGCCTTGCTCGGCGGCGCGGTACAGCCCGGACACCATTTCGTTGTGCAACAAGAGGAAGAGAGCTTCGTCCGCCATCTCCGACTTATTCATGCCGAGCTCTTCTCCCGCCTAGAGAAAGAGACCCGCGGCCCCTGCCCGCCCCGAGGCAATCGATGCAAAACGAGCCCCCCTCTCCCACCGCTCCGTTTGAGAGCCGAGGCGGCGTTAATAAGGCAACCGGCGTCAGCCTGCCGGGGCGGAGCTTCCGGACGTTCCGGCCTCCGTTTAGTTACCGCATACCGGCAGATACTGGAGTTGGCCGCTCTCCTAGCAAACGCGATAATAGGCAAGGGGCGATATTAAAATGCTTTCGGAACAACGTGCTGGGTTCGTTCGTTTAGGAATAATGGGCCATTTTCTTGGGGAAAAGGGAAAAAAAAGAGTAACGGGAATTTATTTATTATGGTGTGTGGTGGGTCAATGGTTAGTTATGGTTACCGGCTCAAGGTTGACTCAGCCTTCCGCCCTTCCGAGGTGGGTAAAATGAGGACTCAGATTTTGGGGGGGGCAATAGGCTGACTCTTTAAACCTCTTAGAGAAGGGGTGTAAAGCACCGTGAAGCGGTACATAAGTCTAAGGGCTGCTGCTATTGGCTAGAGTTTTGCTGGCTGGGGAATTCTGGGAGTTGAAGTCCGCCAGGCTTAAGGTTGCCAAGGTTGGAGACCCCTGGGCTAGAGAGAATGGTTAGAAACCAGTTCTAGTTCCTCTTTGGGCACTAAGGTGGCTGCATGACCTTGGGCCAGTCATTCTTAGCTGCGGGGGGCGGGAGGTGGGGGGGGCAGCAAGGGAAAATCAGTTCCCAAATCTTTCCAGAAAAACAATAGGAAGCTTGTCGGGCAGTCGCCTGGAGCCGAGACTTAACTTGAAAGCCGCCAAAACAAAAGTATTTTTACACCTCTGTGTTGCCAGAATCAAAACGGCGGCTCGCATAGAAAATAAAATGTTTCACACACAAAAACATAATACCGAAAACTATAAATACAATTAAAAGGAGGCAACGTGAAGTCATTGACGTTTAATTCTGTCTATACATTCCATAAAAAGGCTCGTTTTAATTGGGGGTTGATATGCTTTGAACTTCAAATCACAGCTCCTGAAGCTTTACAGAAAGCCACAGAAGCGCGCCAATTTTAGTAGGGATTGTCCTAGCGTGGAAAAGGAAGCACTAACCCTTCCGCCCATCACGGATTGGTTGTGCTGAGAGGTGATTGTCACTTGATTGGTTGTAAAAATGTCATTCTACCCGGGCGTTTTAGCTATTGGCAGGATTACAGAAGCAGAGCGATTAAGTGGTTGTGAATAACGTTACGTCCTTAACGTCAGTTCTTCACTGGTTTAAGAACTTACGCGTCGATTGGAGCAATGCCGTGCCACTCATACTCATAGGTTGGTCATTCGCTAGAGGTTACGAATAGCTCTTGGATAAAAAAAAAAGGTATCACTCCAAACGTCGAGTTCTTATTGGTGAGTTCCTCGGAGCCACGTCACGACGCGAAGCTGGCCTATCTCCTTGCCCCCTTAACCTCATCGTGCTTTCCGTTGGGTTCCGGCTGGCTAGGCCGCGGTTGTGGTGGCAGGCATGGCGGTAGCCGTGCGGGCTCTACAGGAGCAGCTGGAAAAGGCCAAGGAAAGCCTCAAGCACGTCGATGAGAATATCCGCAAACTCACGGGGCGGGACCCCAACGATGTGCGGTGAGACCCTAGCGGGGGGAGAAGGGTTGGGGCTTACTTGAAGGGCTGCTTTTGCGGTTGACTCCGCACCGCGAGGCCTTCTTCGCGCCTTCCTTTCGAAAACCAATCCGGGGTGTCGGTGGCCTCGCAGTTGCCCCCGTTACGGATCTAAGCAGCCCGGGCGCCTTCTTCCAATAGAAAAGGCCCGCGGTGAGCGTCCTCGACGGGTTTTTTCTTTTTCCCGCGCCCGGATGGAAATGCTCAGAGGGGCTATTAAAAAAAGAGGATCGTAGGGGGAGGTTTTGCTTAAGAGGGGCTTGCCTGGTGGTGCGTCAGCCAAGGGTGCCGGGTATGATGAGCTGGGAAACGCTGCAGCGCTCTGCAAACACGAGGCCCCTAGCGTCGCTCTTGAGAGGCGGGTGTTCCCTTTCTGTGCTTCTTCCTTCGTCCTCCCGGCGATTGGCATTTCATTGTGTGTCTCCTCCTTTCCAGGCCCGTTCAAGGTAGACTGTTGGCCATCACAGGCCCCGGTGGAGGTAGGGGGCGCGGAAGCCTATTACTGAGGTGAGTGTCGGAGGACCTGGGAGCGGAACGAACTGTTTTAATACCGTCCGCAGTTATTTTGCGGTGTGGAAATTCAGCTTCCGTTTTAACTAGTTGATGCCAAATGAAAGCATCGGTATCTATTTAAGGCTAGCCAAACTTAAGTCTGACTTACCACTTTTAAACAAGCGCCGAGGTATGTGTTTCTGATAGTCATAACTGGGTGGCAAGCAGCCCGCTTTAAAGTCACCGCTGTGTTACTGTTTGGAATGCTCATCCTTTGTTTGGACTACTACTGCTGCCTTGAGAATATTTTCTGGGATAGTTCACCTTCTGACTAAAACGTCTTATTTATGGTAAGTTTGGTGGAGGGGAACTATAACCGACTGCACTTTGGATAAGCATACTGGAATTATTTACTGTGTTGGTTCTTCGCAGAAAAGCCAACGCAGAAGTGACTTCAGTTGATCTGTAGGTTTCTATTATAATTCTGGAGTAGACAAGCAAACATCAAGGATGATCATTGTAAGCTGCCTAGAGTAGCTGTGAGCAAATACACGGCTATACAAATTTTCAAAAAAAAAATCAGTGAGATCCAAACATATTGTGCTGCTGTAGTCTACTACCATGATGCCACAATAGGGATAGTCAGAAGCTTTAGAACCCTGATGCTTTAGTAAATATATGCATTGGGGGGGTTTCACTACTCCAATTATAAAACCTTTATTCATTTTACTAGAAAAATCCTTCTTGCTTAACAATACTACTAGCTTCACTTATTGCATTTCAGTTTTACCTTTCATGAAGAAACTAACAGTTGGCTATTTTAAATACTGTATACAGCTTCATAGAGCATTATATGTTTCTAAATGTGTGCTTTCAGAAAGCTAATTTGCTGTTTTATGTTAGGCGTGGATTCTCGGATAGCGGAGGAGGACCCCCAGCCAAACAGAGGGATCTAGAAGGGTCGACGAATAGGTGAGCAGAGAATGCTTACACCTAGATTGAAGAATCAAATTATTTTTATATCTATATTCAGTGTATCTGTTTGCTACATTTTGGATAATTTTCTGCCAAGATGCATAGACAATGTACTTTAGAATATGCCCAGTGATTAGTTTACCCACAATGTGTAGCTTCATTTGGCAGGTTTGCACATCACATTAAGCTAGCAGGTGTCAGTATTTATTAAATTTATATCCTGCCTGACTCCTAGAAATTCTTGGCAGTTTGAAAATATTTTTTTTTAAAAAAGAAAAGACTACACACCTTTCAGATGAAAACAAAGGAAAAGAAAGTGGGGCTCAAAAGAAGAAAAGTGGGCTTCATCCCACATGCCTTATGCCTGGACAAAGAGCCAGGTCTTTAGAGTTCATTGAAACACTAGGCAGGGTGGGGCTGTCTGAATCTTAGAGGAAATCTCATTTCAGGGGGCAGGCACTACTGTAGAAAAGGTGTGCTTCCTAAATCTCAGCAGATAGCATTGTTTAATTGAAGAAAACTGGAGCACCCCAATTCTGCCAGATCTGTTCAGCTGAGCAGACACTGGGAGACTGGTGATCCCTCAAGTATTACACAACCCTTATACCAGGTATGGCTTTATAGGTAATGACCAGCATTTTGAATCACACCTGGAAGTAAACTTAACCAGTGCAGCTCATGAAGGAGAGTTATTTGGGTGTACCAGGTCTTTCCTGATATTACAGATAATCCTTGATTTACAACCACTATATGACCAATTTTTCAATCATTTTATGGTGATTATTAAGCAAATCATACAATGGCTAAAGAAATCTTTTTTGCTAGAAACTAGCAAAAAAGGCACAAATTGTGATCATATGACTGCAGATACTGCAGCCAATGGTAAATGTGAGCCAGTTACCAGGTGACAGAATCTCAAACGTGATCACAGGTATGTGTGTGGCGTTTGCAACATTTTGTGTTGGCTGAAAATGCTTTATGGACTGTAAAGTAGCAATCTAGTTCCAGACAGTTCTTAAATGAACATTTGTGAGATGAGGACTATCTGTAGAGCAGCATCCCTCATTACTAGATATCTATCAGAATTGAGTATGCAAATACTTGTTTTAAAAATATTCCTTCCACAATGCAATTTAATAAAAGAAACTCTTATCGGCTAATGCCAAGTTCTGGAATTCTGCATAAGTGCACAAGTTTGATTATCTCAATTACATTGGTTGCTTCTGACACTATATTACATTTAGATTGGCTGGTGAACGTCGGACAAGGAGAGAATCACGCCATGAAAGCGACGCAGAGGATGATGATGTTAAAAAAGTAAAGTATATTTGAAATGTTATTGGGGTTTTAAGGATAGAGAAATATATAATGCAAGACTTGCCTTTGGCAAGATGAGCAGCATAAGTTTAATAAATGAATAGGCTTCTGTTAACCTAACTCTGATCTTTTTCTGCAGCCAGCGTTGCAGTCCTCTGTTGTTGCTACCTCCAAAGAGCGAACACGCCGAGACCTTATTCAAGATCAAAATATGGATGAAAAAGGGAAACAAAGGTATTGCATGCTCTTTCATGTGATTTTAAATTTTCCCAATTCCAGCAGAAAGAAACAAAAGCAGTTCTATCACTTTGAAGAATGATAGTATAAGTTGATAAGAAATGCTGACAGTATTCTGTGCTATGAATTATACTAAGCAATTCAGCTAAAGCTGTTGTTTACTAGATCATCTATAACTGTCTTTCCAACAAGCAGAGCCGCAGTATATCTGGTCATACATAAGCCAAAATAACATTTGGTACCCACCAACCTTCCAAATATCAAAGATATTTGATACTAGGAATGGACATTTTTGCTGTTTGTTTCATTTCAGCTTAATCTGAACTGAGAAGGGGATATTTTACAAAATGCCTGTAGAACAATGATCCAAACCAGTTTCTCAGTGAAAAATGCTGGCAGTACTTAGTTAAAATGTACAGATAGTCTTCAACTTATGACCACAACTGAGCCCAAAATTTTTGTTGCGAAGTGAAAAACTTGTTCAGTGAGTTTCGTCCCATTTTACAACTTTTCTCGCTCCATTTGTTAAGTGAATTGCCGCAGTTCTTAAATTAGTAATACAGTTGTTAAGTGAATCTGGTTTCCCCATTTACTTGTCAGAAGGTTGTAAAAGGAGACCACATGACTTGGGGACACTGTAATCATCTTGATGTGAGTCAGTTGTCAAGTATCCGAATCTAAATCGTGACAAGGGGGATGCTGCAACTGTCATAAGTGTGAAAAATGGTCATAAGTCACTTTTTTTTTCAATGCCGTGGTAACTTTGAACAGTCACTAAATGAACTATTGAAAAGTCAGGACTAACTGTACTAAACATATACTGTGGAATATAGTATCCAACCTCGGAAGGATAGAAGACTGATTCAACCTTGAGTGCCATCAGGATTGTACTCCGGGCCGTGGGCAGAATCATGGTTGCTGATTTTTAAAAAATTATTTTATTTGGTTAATTATTAATAATCACATTTATAACTACCAACTCAGCCACAGAGTCCTGGTATTTTACAATAAGTATTTATAGCTGCTAGTGACCTTGGAAATTTTTGAAAAAAACCTATGTATATATAATAAAATACCAATATTTGTGGTATAATTATATGTTTTCATTTTGTATTCTGTCAGGAATCGGCGTATATTTGGCCTGTTGATGGGTACTCTTCAGAAGTTTAAACAAGAATCAACAGTTGCTACTGAGAGGGTATTAATTTCATATTTAGTAAATTGTGCAGGAAAAATAATACTTTGGTATAATAGAAAAATACGCAAGCTAATGGCCATATCAATTCCAGTCATGAGTATGTTTTATTTTGAAGCAACTTTTAGGAGGACATTTTAATTATGACAGAAAGCAAAATATTTTTGGTGCATTTTCTCATATTTACAAATAAGGATTTGAGATCATCAAAATCTAATTTTAGCAGGGAAATGAGTAGTGCATTTGCCGTGATATAACAGATCTGAACTGTTTTATTTCAGTGAAGCAGGAGGTTAGACAGCAAACTCCTACTAGTCATAAAAAGTTACAGATGAATCCTGTAGATTGTAGCCAGTAGTGTCATTCCACAAGAGGAACAAGCTTCCAGTAACAGAATTTACCTCCATCTGATTACTGAGCATATTTGATCTCAGTTTCTTAATGCCATGGTTCACCTTGTTTAGGGGAATTTCTCTATATAATTTATTGTGAGTTTACTCTGTGGCCTGGCAAAGGAAAGACAGAATAGGTAAATAAATTTTGCAAACTCCTTCATCAGCATATTATCATTAGAAGAATAATCTGAAATACATTTGATCTTAAGTTATATTTTACGCAATTCTATACTACTATGGATTATGGTGTTAATCATACATAACATTGGGGACAATTTTTGTTTCAGTATTAATCTCCTTGGACCAAATCCCCATCTACAGTATATATGCTGGGGAAGAATACTTTTGTTTGACTTAAAAGAATTGAATTGGTTCAGTTTGTGCATTATGATGACTTTCTTAAATAAGAATGTTGCTATTGAATTAACTTTAAGCCATTCTAATTTAGCAAAAAAGAAGACAAGAAATTGAGCAGAAACTTGAAGTGCAGGCAGAAGAAGAAAGAAAGCAGGTTGAAAACGAAAGACGAGAACTCTTTGAGGAAAGACGTGCTAAACAAACAGAACTACGACTATTGGAACAAAAAGTTGAACTTGCTCAGTTGGTGAGTGGAAATTTAGTACCCGTGTTTCCCGGAAAATAAGACCCTGTCTTCTTCTTCTTCTTTTTTTTTGTCCACCAAAAAAGGTACCAGGTCTTATTTTCTGGGGGCTGTTGTCCTCTGACTCATCTCACTGTGTGTGTCGCTCCCTCCCCACAACCTCCTTTTCACTGTCTGAGGCCTTTAGGAACTTCTGAAGCCAGGAAGACTTTCCTGAAGGTCTGTGCAGCCAATCACTGATCGGCTACACAGACCTTCAGGAAAGCCTTGCTGGCTGCAGAAGAAATGGGCCTGACTGCAACTGTCCAAAGGTAAGTAGTAGGCAGCTCCTCCACCACTCCATCCCCACCCTAGCTTAATTTTTACCTGTGCACTTTGGAGTGGGTGGGGTCTTAATTAGGGCTTATTTTGGGAGTAGGACATATATTGGGCGCACATGTAAAAATCAAGCTAGGACTTACTTTTGGGGTAGGTTGTATTTTCAGGAAAACATGGTAGCTATTTCATATTTGTTTCTGGATGGAACCAGAAACATAAAGAAACATTTTTTTTCCAGCAAGAAGAATGGAATGAACATAATGCCAAAATAATTAAATATATAAGAACGAAGACAAAACCTCATCTATTCTATATACCTGGCAGAATGTGCCCTGCTACCCAGAAGATGTTTGATGATTCCCAAAAAAAGCTAAATGGTATGTTTTTATTTCTGTATTGCCATAGTAAAAAGCAATAATTTTGGTAAGATTGTGCATGTCACACTAAAACAAAATCATTCCTTCCATATTGGCAAATTATAAGCAGCTATAAACATGGTGTGTTTAGTTTGTTCTGGTTTCTCATGGAACCATGAAGATTCCTCATCTGTTCGCTATGTTAGACTAAATGAAATGATGTGTAGACTGTTAGCTGCATCTACTTACATATAGAAGTTTTCTCTCAGATTGGCAATGTCTTACAAACTTGGCTTAAATGAAAGAATGTGTAGGTTGTTAGCTCTACCTACTTATATACAGGCATTGTCTTTCATAGATTGGCAATGCCTTACAAACTTGGCTTTCGTGTATCTTGGCTTAAAACATGTACTTCTGTATGCAAGTAGATGTGGCAAAATAACAAATGTGCTGGTCATATGATGAATTAGAGGTAGAGTTCATGACTTTCCTACATGGATTATAATTTCTCTGATACTGTTATATAAAGTGAGTTATTCAAACTATGAATCTAATTGCTGTTTATTATATATTCCTTATTCTTCAGCACTGTTTGAAAATAGACGCACTGAATTTGCTGAGCAAATTAATAAAATGGAAGCCAGGCCCAGGCGACAGTCTGTGAAGGAAAAAGAACACCAGGAGGTACAGAAAGAAGAAAAGAAGGAAGACCAGAACAAGGATCAGGAAGAGGGTAAGGTGGTACAGCAGGTGGAGGAGATGGAGACAGGTAATAAGAGCAATGATATAGAAATGGAAGAGGTAAAGGAAGAAAAGGAGGTAGGTGCTAGTCGTAGTGATGGGGAGATAGAACAGGAAGAGGAAGAGCAAAAAGAGGAAATGGAAATTAAAGTAGAAGAGGAAGCTGAAGTTAAAGAGAATGACAGGCAGACAGATAACCAAACTGAGGAAGTTGAGCTAGTGAAAGTAGAAAGTGAAGGTATTCAGCAAATAGATGGTGAGCAGGATGTAATGGAAATTAATGAGGCAGATTGTACAGAGCCATTAGAAAATGAAATTAGCACAGAGGTTGAACCAGAAATGGAATGTAATGCACAGCCAGAACAGGAAGGGCCTACGGTTGCCCTGGAAAAAGAGAAACCCAGCAAGCCAGAAGTTGATGCTGAACCAGAGGAGTTAGAAGAGAAGGAGCCTGAATCCATTCCAGTATCAGAGGCTGAGGTCCAGCCTCAGTCAGAGTCTCTGATTTGGCCACAGCCTTTGCCACTTTTGGAATCCACTCAAGACCAAGCGCCACAATTAGATAAAGAATCTGTAGTGTCTGAAAAGCTGCCTGAAATGCAGGCAGATCAAGTCCAGGCAGTAAGTGTAGAAATTAAAAACAAAATTAGGAGCAGAAGCAGAGGTAGGGCAAGAAACAAAACTAGTAAGAGTCGAAGTCGGAGTACTAGTAGTAGCACTAGTAGTACTAGTTCTACAAGTAGTAGCAGTGGGAGCAGTTCTAGCAGTGGTACAAGCAGTAGTCGGAGCAGTTCCAGCAGCAGCAGTAGCAGTGGTACTAGTAGTCGAGAAAGTACTAGTAGTTCTAGTAGCAGTGAGAGTAGAAGTCGAAGCAGGGGGCGAGGACATAATAGAGATAGAAAGCATAGAAGGAGTTTGGAACGTAAGCGAAGGGACAATTCAGGAGTAGATAGAAGTCACAAGTCATCAAAAGGTAGCAGAAGAGATGCAAAAGGATCAAAGGATAAAAGTTCAAGGTCGGACAGAAAAAGGTCTATATCAGAAAGTAGTTGGTCAGGCAAAAGGACTTCACGGAATGAAAGAGACCGTAAATCAGACAGGAAAGACAAAAGGCGTTAACAGAAGAGACCAGGCTGCTACCCTAATTTTTGCAGCAGAAGATTACTTGAGTGAAAAGAGTCCATATAAGGAAGAAAAGGCTGCTTTAATTGCATGCAGTGTAAAATCTTTTGAAGACTCTTTACCAGGCAATTGTGCTTTTTACATGATTTTGTAAAAGGTTACTTATCAAATTATGTGAAGATGCAGATGTGTAAAATAAAATATTGAAATCCCTCCATTTTTTAAGTATCCTCTACTTCAAAGTTTCTTGTATATTTTAAAAAGTACATAGTTAAATTTGTGTGATTCAATTGTATCATAAGTCTCTTTTTGTAGAAATAAATGTCTTTTACAGAGGTTTGTGAGAGCCTGTTGCTGCTTCATCTTGCATAGAAAACTTCCTCCATTTATTGGCAAACTCCATGCAGAGTGTTTAATATTCTGCACATTAGTCTTTCCTATTTAATTGTAAAGAAGAAAGTGGATTCCCAAATCCCATAAAGAAGCAAGTGTCTGCTTTCATTTAAATTTGATTCAAGCTTTTACTATTGTTTCTTAAGATAACTACCCATGTATGAAAGCAAAATAAGTACATCAGGCTAATTATAATTTTCTTGAACACATAACATTCGGTTTTGTGATTCCTGTAGTTACATAAACCTTGCCTTTCTCTAGGATGATACTTAGTGTAGGGGTTTTTTAAAGAAAAATCTTGCCTTTCTGTGTTTTGCTGTATGATAGAAGAATGCCATGTGTATCTTGTAAAGCTAGATTATTATTGGCCATCCACACCCTTTCAAATGGCAGTATAAATGGATTGCATAGTTTGTTTGGAGCTAATGTTGTGCTTAAAAATGCCTGTTGAGTGAGGAAACTGAACTTGAACTTTTTTGTAATAAAGCAAATAGCAGTATAGTTGGTATGGAATGGTATTGTTCTGTTTTTAAGCTTTTTATACAATTAGTGTCTTTGTTAGCCTGTTCTGTAATAGTCCAAATAAAGTTAGCTTTGTCTACAGTGTTGTTATTTTCTATTATTTAATAAAATGTTCTTTATCAGTTATCTGTCAATATAAAAATTCTGGTAATGTGAAACTCATTGAACTTGGAGCATTTGTGGACAGGTAGCAATTCTAGGCTGAGTCCTTGCTTGACACCATCACCACTACACCAGGCTCTGCCTGCTCTTCTACATCAATTAATTATGAAGGAGCTTGGGATATTAAAATACAAGCCTGCACAGGGCGAATAACTAAATATATTTACACTTTAGAGAATCTTTTCCAAGCCTTGGCATATAACCCTGAAATCATCAGACTACCTGATAGATTATGGTGCATTTCCAGCATTTATGGTTGTCCTGGCAAGTAATTTGTACTATTTCTTGGCTATGGCCAGAAGAAATTCACTCACTCTCATCACAAGAAATTAAATCATCATTTAGACATAACTATAAAACATGCAAAACATGCTCCTGCCATACAATTACATAGAGTAAATTACAAAAAAGAGATCCACAATATGGCTGCATTTGTTGTAACTAACTTGAAGTCTAAATCAGGGTTCCCCAGGCCGTGGCCTACTTTTTTTTTTATTTGATTTATATGCCGCCCTTCTCCAGAGACTTAGGGCAGCTTACAATGCATTAAGCAATAGCCTTCATACTTTTGCATATTTTATACAAAGTCAGCTTATTGCCCCCAC
>JANHZT010005119.1:13645-24874 GCA_032468215.1 Stegonotus admiraltiensis
TTCTTATTCTGTCACTGCTAAACCCAGTATAATCATCTTTATCTTTATTTTCAATTATTTCTTCTCCAATATTATCTTTCTTTTGTTTCTCATTCTTCTGTTCTCTTTCTCTCTTTTTGCATTCTAACCAGTCCTCCACTTCTTTCTTTCCCTTAAGTGCTTCTCTTATTTTTTGAAACATTTCCCTCAATGTTTCTTCCTCCCAAATCTCCATATTTTCAATTTAAAAGGCTGAGATTTTTAAATTTATTCTTTTCCTTTACATATATTTCAAATTTCCAAGTCCATATAGTGTTCTCCCCCACCCCCTTTAAATAATGTCCAATTCAGATCTTCACTTGAGCCAGCACTGTTTCGGTCTTTGTCCTTTGTTCTCTAATCTTTGGTAGAGCTGTATCAATCCTCTCACAGCTTTCTCATGCTTTCCGCCAGCAGCTGTCTTTCTCAGATTCACAATCCTTTGCATAACAAAGTAGCCATCTTGTAATACACAAAAGCATTCACTTTCTCTTTTCCACATTTCTTGTACTGTTTAAAATGTTTTTCTATCTTCTTTTCCTTGTCTTATTTTTTCCCCCAAATCCAGTTTTAAATCCGAATGGAAGATTTTTTCCAGGGCTTTAGATTTGATTTTTAAAGTTCCGGCTCCCCCTCCCCACCGCTTTAGTCCTTCTATGCCAATTAGCTGCCAATCTTCCGCTACAATTTTTTCAAGCAGTCAAAGGCTTTTTTTCCTTTTACCTGTGAGTTGGCCAATTACTCACCCAGCAACAATACTCTGTTCAATTACAGCTCCTACATTCCCTCTTTCTGATCGTGGCCATTCTGGCTTGTGACGCTCCTTAATGGCTGCCTTCCTTTGCCAACAGATTGAAGACTAATGCTGGAATTTCAGGGAACTTGTTTATTCCCTATCCGTGCCAGCCAGCATCTTCTTTCTTCACTGTCTCCACAAGACAGCTATGATCCTTGGGGATCCTCAAAATCGGTTAGGATATTGGTGTTCTCCTGGAGCCCCAGAATCCACTCCTTATCACCTGATGCCGGCCACCCCCATCCCCCGAGAACAACTTCATTCTTGTTCTGACCTAGGCTCCCTTAACAAGCAGGAGGCAGGAATTGATCCCGGCAAAACCTCTTTTATTTACATGACTATGAATTACTTTCATTCACAGTCAGCAAGGTTTGTCCAAACAATTTTTCAAAGGAATATTTATCACATACCTTATCTTGTTTGGCAAGCTGCCACGTAACTTGTTTCCAAATGCAGAGTAAGGCAAAACATGGCAGAGAGTCTCTTAGAGTCACAAACAGAACTTCATTTTCGACTCTTGAAACTACCGAATGAATGAATGGTTTCCTGCAAAAGCCCCTTCCCCATTTGCTCCTCTTTTGTTTCCTATGGGAGAGGACAATTATCTCCAAAGTGTGACTTTACTCCCAAGTTGACCCTGCTTTCTGAGTTGTTCTTATCTTCTGGCAGCTCTGCTCATGCACACATGGGAATGGGCTCCAGCTGTTCCTCTGCCTTGTTGCTATTTGTCTCCCTCTCTGCTTCCAATGCAGAGCCCTCATCTGAGCTTTTCCCAGCCCCCAGGACTGGCCCATGTTCCTCCACAACCTCCTCACTGTCTGACTCTGCTGCCAGCTCCACTGGCGGGCCACAATTCTGTGCAGAATAGAGTCATAGGGATTGTGCCCAAAGCAAGCAACTTCAAACAAAATATTCCTGTAGTTTTTATACCCTCCATTCCCAATACCAAGCAAACATCATGTAATGCTGATATCTTAGAGGTAGCAAGACAAACAGGTTTCCCTAAAAAGCATTCCTTAGACCTGATATATCACGTAGGCAGTGAAAAGCAAAGTTACATCAATTCGGTCTATAAATCAGTCAAGTCTTACAGATATCAGTCAATCTTTCAATCCATGGTATTAGCTTTCATGTAGCTCTCAAGATGCCAGAGCAACACTTTAGCAGGGTAGATGATTTGCAACATGTACAATCTTTTCTCAGTGAGGTGGGAATGGTTATTTAAAGTATTAAAATGGTTGAAAAGCAGTGGTGGGATTCAGCCAGTTCAGGCAAACTGGTAGTTAAATTTCTGACTGGCCCCACCTCTCCCCTCCACACCCGTTCCAGGAGCCCCCTCCCCATTTTGGCTCCCAGGTAAGTGCAGGGTGACCTACTAGGCCCAAAATGGTGCACAGGTGGGTGTGCCGCCCCCCCGTGGCCCATTTTTGCTCCCAGGAGGCTGCAGGAAGGCCTCCTAGGCACAAAACGGGGCACAGGGTGGCATGTCCCCCCCCGGGGCCCGTTTTTGCTCTCAGAGGGGTGCAGGAGACCAAGTGCTGCCTGTCACACCCCCTGGCCATGCCCACCATGGCCATGCCCACCCAGCCGGTAATTAGGGCAGAGAATTGGTTGTTAAATTATTTGAATCCCACCACTGTTGAAAACTACAAAAAAGATAAACTCTGGTTCATCAATAAGAAAAGAATTATTATTAGGCAACCATGCTCTGCAACCATTTTTCTATAGCAGCAATTTCAATGCATATTACTTTTTTTTTTTAACAATCCTGGCCTCAGCAGGAATGTGACAATCTAAACATTATTAACAACCATTAATTTGCTTACTGGTGTGAAAATAATAAATATAAAGCAAAATTAATGAATAACCCTGCGTGCGCCACAACTGCACAACAGTAATAACTTAACAGTGGAAGCTATTGAAATGTTATAGTTGTTGTTTGCCTAGATTTCATCATATTGGACAGTTGAGGTTTTTTTATAAAGTAAAATTTAAATAGTTTTGTGGACATAAACTGAAGATAGACATTAAAGAAGAGGTGTCTAACCTTAGCAACTTTAAGATTGCTGGTTCAAGTCTTAAAGTGGCCAAGGTTAGACACCCCTGCATTAAAGCAAATTATATTGTTTCAGGTCTCTTTGATAGGCTATAGCAGGGGTGTCAAAGTCAAGGCCCTGGGCCGGATCCAGCCTGCGGGGTGCTTAGATCTGGCCCATGGGACCACCCTGGAAACAGCAAAGGACCGGCCTGCAGTACTCTGCCAGAGAAAATGGAGCTCGGGAGCACCGCACGCTGCCCTCCCAAATTCTGTTTTCACTGGCAGAGCGCTGGAGGAGGCCATCACAGCCAAAAACGGAGCCTGGGAGGGGTGCCCCAACACAAGTGATGTTGAGGAGGCGGCCCCCCCACCCCCCACCCCTGAGGTCAAACTCAACCCTGCTGCAGCCCTCAATGAAATCGAGTTTGACACCCCTGAGCTAAAGTTTTCTCTCTGGTAACACTATACTTCAAACTAGGGCATATAAAACCTTTGCCAGACCTATACTTGAATACTGCTCACCTGCCTGGAACCCTCACTGTATTTCAGACATCAATACATTAGAGAGGATCTAGAGATATTTTACTAGAAGAGTACTCAAATCCTTTGCTCGTAATAAAATTCCTTATACCACCAGGCTTGAAATTTTAGGTCTGGATAGCTTCGAACTATGCCATCTATGTTCTGACCTATGCTTAGTTCATAAGATTATTTACCAAAACGTTGTACCTGTAAATAAGTACTTTAATTTCAACCGTAATAATACAAGGGCTATCAATAGATTCAAACTCAATGTAAATCGCTCTAATCTTGATTGTAGGAAATATGACTGGAACACTCTACCTGATCCTGTTGTTAGTGTCTCTAATCCAGTGTTGGGTTGCCCCCAGTTCACACCAGTTCTATAAAACTGGTAGTAAAACCGGCAGGAGGCTCCACCCACTGACCCTGATGTCATCATAATGCTTCTGCGCACGCAGCCCCATTGTGAACCGGTAGTAAAGGTAAGTAGAACCCACCCCTGCTCTAATCCCCATACCATTTACCTTAAAGTGTCTACCGTGGACCTTTCACGTTTCTTAAGAGGTCCCTAAGGGGGCATGCATAAGCACACCAGTGTGCCTACCGTCCCTGTCCTACAGTCCCCATTTATATATAATCATTCGACACATACTGAGTTTTGCCTTCTTAAAACTGATGCCTCAAAAATTCCAACCAGAGCTTCAGAAATGTCAATATATAATGACTAGATCCTATTTCCATTGTTAACATTTGTGCTACAGCATTAAAGCATAACTTACCTGATGGAGCAGACTGCATGCTGAGTTCCCTTTGAGGAGTTCTGGGGGACCAGTAACATTCCAGACGACTGGAGGAGAGGAACTGTAATCCTCATCCTCAAAAAGAGAAGGGAGGAAGACACTGTGGTGCTGTCAGTTTAACATCTACAGTGGGCAAGGTCTTCAAATAGATTATCAAAATGCATGTTTGCAAGCACTTGGCTAGGCAAGTTACAATTAAAAAGAGACAGCACAGATTTGTCACAAATAACTCATGCTAGACTCTTCTCTAACTAGCTTATTAGATCAGGGGAATGTCCAGGGAATATTGTGTATTTGGACATCATCAAAGTCTTTGATAAAACATCTCATGAAATAGTAAAGTATGGACTAGACGAAAGTACTGTCAGATGGATCCATAAATGGCAATCCATCGGATGATGACATAAATAGGAAAATTTGGGATCATGCTGAAATGGACAGTTTAATGTTAAAAATTAAAGATAAAGAAGACTCAAAATATTATAGGACATGGAATAAATTTTATGAATGGATAGAGACAAGAGGTAGAAACGAGAGAGAAATTTATGAATGTCAATAATTGTTAGTGTGGACAACAAAGATGTATAAAACTATGGATATAATATGGAAAAAATTGTAAGTAAGCTAATGTAAGTAGAGATTTAGATGAAGTTTTCTTTTCTTTTCCTTTTTTTCTTTTGGTTGTATTACTGTAATTACTGTTAACATAGTACAGTTATAGTTATTAGCTTGTATGTTAAGATTTACCATTGATTTCTCTCTGGCTTTGCTTTATTTGCATTGTTATCCTAACATGGCACTGTCTTTTCAATAAAATAAAATTAAAAAAGAAAAAGATGGACTCATAAATGGCTAAATGACCACCCTCAGAGTGCTCATAAATGGTTCCCCATCAGATTGGAGAAATCTGTTGAAAGAACTATCATATGATTCTGTCTTGGGCTTTCTGTTGTTGACCATTAATTGGAGAAAACTGAATATTTATCAAGTCTGCAGGAGACTCCCCATTGGAAGGGAGGGATGGCTAATATGCTATAGGAGAAAGAGAACATTTTAGACAGCTCAAATGGTGGACTGAAATGAAGAAGGTGGAACTTAAAGAGGAGAAATGTCAAGTGGTGGCAGTGAATACTCCAGAACCTTGAGTGATAATTCATGATTTGTTGTTGAATGTGTTTTTTTGAAGGGAAGGAAAAGGGAATTAAGCCCTTGAGATGCACTTTGAAACTTCTTATCAAACGATGCCATTGTCTTAAATATTGCTGAAGTGGAAGGTAGAAACTGACCTTCAAAAATTTCACTTAATACATGGTTTGCGGATTGGACAATTAGGTCTCCTTACTGCCACCTAACCCTTCACTCTCAGTTGGTTTTCCCTTCCACATCAGCTTTCTGGGGGAGCCAGGAGGGTTCATTGAAGGGGAAATCTTTGCTCCATCTTTGGCTCTGGCCAAACAAAAGTGAAGCAAACAAAGTTTGGGATTTTTTGCTAAAACAAGCTGAAGAAAGTTCTAGAAGACAACTGGTCAGCATTGAAGAAAACTAAAACCTTTACTGAAGGTTCCAAAAGAAAAAAACTTTCCAAACCCACAATACACTGTTAAAATTTAATTTAATTTAATTTAATTTGTTGCATTTCTATGCCGCCCAACTCCCAAGGGACAACAACCCTCCAAATTTATTTTAAGAAAATCAAATAACTTTCAATGTTGCTTGAGATAACCCATTTTCACAGAATTTTTGTGAAGAAAATAGAAGTATTAGGTATATTCATTGCCTTGAATTTGCCAAAATATATAAAAAGGATATAAATATATATAATTACCACCACCACAATAATATTAACAACGTGTTTGTGATTAGCCTTCAACAGGAGGTTGGTTAGAGCAACCAGAGTTAGCTGAAATTGTGGTTTGACATTTAGAAGTTCTAGAGCAGGGGTCTCCAACCTTGGCAACTTTAAGACTTGTGGACGTCAACTCCCAGAGTTCCTCAGCCAGCAAAGCTGAGGAAGCTGAAGTCTACAAGTCTTAAAGTTACCAAGATTGGAGACCCCTGAAGTTTCAGCAGATCCTCTATGCTTTTCAATAGCTACATGAAATTGAGATTCTATAATCATTTATGACTGTCAGATATGCCACTCTAGGACTCCTTGCAATCTAACTCTAGAAGCAGTTGATCCCCCAGACTGATATTTAAGTCTAGAGTTCAATCTTTTCAGGGTGAGGCTGTACTTCCCCTTGCAGAATAAATTCACACCTGTCTCTTAATTGTAACTATGGCAGATTTCTTAATAGTCACTGTGGCATACAGAGGTGGTATTTAGCTGGTTCGTACAGGTTCGGTCAAACCGGTAGTGGCAACTGTGGATAGGCCCGCCCTCGCCTACCCGCCCAGATGTAATACGGTCCTATTTAGCCATGTTTTTGAGGCTGGATGCATGCATGGAAGGGGTGCGCACATGCAAAGCACATGTGTGGAAGGCCAGGTGCATGCGCAGATGGTGTGCACATGAAACGAGCGTGCGTGCGCGCAGTGAACTGGTGGTAAGAATATTGGAAACCCACTGCTAGTGGCATGGAATATATTTACACAACTATAGTTAGTGAACATTGCTGAGTGATTAGAACTGGGAGGAGTTATCTATGAACTCTAAATTGTATTACCTTGAAGAGTGTTCAGAAGCTTCAGTTTGTGGAAAATGTGATAGCTAAACTGCTCATTGGTACATGAAACCAGGATATTACATCTGTATTGGAAGACCTGGACTGTTTGACAGTAGTTTCTTAGTACAATTTGGTACAATTTGAGATCTTGGCTCTGAACTTTATAGATGACCTATCTCACTGTGAATTTGCCTGGATATTAAGTTCAGTAGAAGAAGCCCTTTTGAAGATGTTCTTCATTACCAAGATTTATTTTCTGGGCACATGTGGAAAGGCCGTCATTAGATAGTGTGTAGCTTTGGAATATGTATCTTGGAGTTGTTCCTACTGTTGTCATTGTTATTACATCCTGTATGTATTTAATAGTTTCCCCCTTCTGCCGCATTAATAATGTTATAGTTTTCTGGAACAGTTTGTAGGAATTCAGGGGGCTGCACAATGGCTGGGAAGTAGCATGCAGGCAGCATTTCAAATAAACATTAATAAACATGCCCTTGAGATTAGATTTCTCCCAACACTCATTAGGCCTTTTCAGCCAATATTTAAAATTCTGTTATAGCATTAAAAATGCTACCAAATATATGCCTGCAGGAAGTGAAGCAAAACTGTGAGCATATTTATCCACCATTTGTTGAGATTTAATTCCCGAATATGTCAATGC
This sequence comes from Stegonotus admiraltiensis, assembly GCA_032468215.1. NCBI lineage: Eukaryota > Metazoa > Chordata > Lepidosauria > Squamata > Colubridae > Stegonotus > Stegonotus admiraltiensis. Next base: position 21,147 of record JANHZT010005119.1, read on the forward strand.
TGTTTAGTGATAAGAAGCTAGATTAGACTGTGCACCGTCTGAATATAAGCAAAATGGGTGAAATGCTACCGGTTCGCTCTGGTTCGGGTGAACTGGTAGTGATAAAAACTACTAGTTCGGGTGAACCGGTAGTTAAAAAAAGCTACCGGTTCCTCTGAACCGGTATTTCCAATGATCAGCTGTGCAGCACAGTTTAGCTTTTCTGGAAAGCAGGAAAACCTGCTTTCTAGCAAAGCTAAATGGTGCACCACAACTGATCCCCCCCCCTCACTTCTTCTTACCTTCCCAAGCCTCCTTTTGGTGTGCACTGCACATGTGCATGCAGTGCATGTGTGGTGCGCAGTGTGCATGCATGGCCAGCAAACTGGTAGCAAACAGGTTCAGATTTCACCACTGAAGCAGAATGTATTTTGAAGAGTACATATCTTGTTCTCTTCTATGATGCAGGTTGGGAGAGTTTAACCCAGTGTTTTTTTTAATTTAGTAATTAAGATGTGTGGATTGCTGGGTGGAGAATTTTAGGAGGTGAGGTCCATGTTTTAAAGTTCCCTTGTGTTTGAAAAATACTGAGTTAATCCATTTCTCTGCTATTCAACTATGGCAACCAGTTGGGCTTACGGAATGGTTAGCTATTTAATTATGCTATTTTGTCATTTTGAGAAAAGCTTTTATGAACTTTCATGATTTAGGTGGCAAACTAAACTCATTGATTAAAGCAGAGTGGAGAGTACGTCATTTGTCGCTTTAGTCTTCAGCTGTTCTTGATTTATAGTCACAATTGCCTGGTAGCAGATGTCTGTTCTTTTAAACACAGCCTTCAGATATTGAGGCCTCCTGCAAGATCAGCCCTTTTCTCCAGCTTTCACTTTTTAAAAACCTGCTCTGTTTGATTTTACCTTCTTCTTCATCTGATTGAATCCTGAGAGTATAATTATTTTCTACTGATTGCAGCCTTTGACCAATAACATGGCAACATCTTAGTATTACCGTCTTTTGGGACTAGCTTGGGATCAGTTTAATTTCTGTTGGTGGACCCTCTCAGAAAGTTAATCAGATGAGTCCATTCTAATGTCCCTGCTATAGATACCAATGACATTACTTTTTAGGATTGCTGACTGCCAGAACGTGAAGGCAATTTTAACTTTTTAGAAGAAAGTTAAAATTAGAGAAACAGTTGTTGTTATGGGGTTGATGGGTGTTTTTTTATTATGTACCATCAAGGCATTGTTGATGCTTAATAACCACATAAATACATTTTCTTCATTATGATCTATCTTGGTCTTCGACATCTTCTGATGCTGCACGTATTGCGTGAAAGAATTGAGGCCTTTGAACTGTGGTGCTGGAGAAGATTCCTGCGAGTCCCTTGGACTGCAAGGCGATCAAACCGGTCAGTCCTAGAGGAGATCAACCCTGGCTGCTCTTTAGAAGACCAGATCCTGAAGATGAAACTCAAATACTTTGGCCAATTAATGAGAAGGAAGGACTCTGGAGAAGAGCCTAATGCTGGGAATGATTGCGGGCAAAAGAAGAATGGGATAACAGAGAATGAGGGGGCTGTATGGAGTCACAGAAGCAGTTGGCGTGAGCTTAAATGGTTTCCGGGGGATGGTAGTAGACAGGAAGGCCTGGAGGAAAGTAGTCCTTGGGGTCGCGATGGGTCAGACACGACTTCGCAACTAACAACAACAACAAATGAAACCCATCCACTTTGCTTCTGGTCATCCTCTTTTTTCTTTCTTTCTTCCACTTCTCCCAGCATTGTAGCCTTCTCTAGGGAGTTAGGTCTTCACATAATCTAAAGTAAGATTTGAGATTTGAATGCAATCTCTGGATTCATTTGATGATCCATTGTTTGTTTTTGGCTGGATGTTACTATTACTATCGTATTTTTCAAAGGATAAGATGCACCGGAGTATAAGACGCAGCTTAGGTTTTGGGAAGGAAAATAGGAAAAAAAAAATCTGCCTACCAGGTATTCATCTGGCTAGCGTCCTTAGTCTGGTCAGCTTCAGCAAGTTAGTTTGCTGGTTTTTTATCCCCTGCTTGAGAGGAAGCAGCAATGAGAAAAGCAGGCAAAGCACGGGGGTGGAGGTGGGTGATCGCTTCACTCGGCTAGCGCCTAGTTAGGGCTGAAAAAAAGCTTCTAAAGAACAGCTGAGAGTTGGAGCAAAGCATGGAGATCGCTTCACTCGCTAGCACCTTGTTAAAGCACAGCGGAGAGTTGAGGGAGCAGGCAAAGCTGGGAAGATCGCTTCACTCAGCTAGCGCCTCATTAGGGCTGAAAAAAGCTTTGAAAAAGCTACATTTGGAGTATAAGATGCACCCAAATTTTCAGCCTCTTTTAGGGGTGGGAAAGGTGCATCTTATACGCTGAAAAAAACAGTAAATTCTATACTAATCAGCATTGGCCATGGTGAAGTATTCTGGGAATCTTAGTTGATTAAGAGCTGGAGCTGTTTGATTACATCATAGTAAATAAAAATGGCGTGATCATTGGTCACCTGACCACCTATTGTGTGCTGTAGCATCAGGAACTTTGCTGTTGGCCACATATATGCCAGAGGCTAGCCTCTGTAGCAACTACACCAATCTTTTTAAGGTAGTTAAGTATCTGTAATTTTGTAGGTTTTGCAGCCATTTGATTTAATTGTTACATTTTTGTCTTAACCTGGGGTATTATATAAAATGTCTATTTTATGATAATTCTAAATATGCATATACACATTAAATACTAGTCAATGACGTCCACGGAGATTCTCAGTCATCCAGGTCATGGTTGTCCCAAAGGTGATTTTTTTCAAGAGGAAAAAGCATCATTGAGACTAGTAGTCTATGACTTTTTCACATGAACCATCTCTGCATTTTCTGAAATGTGGCTAAACTATTTATTTGTGCAGGCATTTAAAGAGGGTTTTTCTCTGCTCCTCTGTGTGTTTCTAGGTTATATTTCTGTTTTTATAGCTATTTGTGTGGTTGTTGTTTAATTTCTGTTGAATTTTATTGCTTTAAAGTTGAAATAAGTCATACTGAGTGCTGCAAATGAAGTAGAAAAGTTGGTTTTCAGTAATAAATAAATAAATAACACATTTGCCATTATAAATAAAGTCATAAATATTTTATTGTTGTTTTTATTATGTTAATTTTAATAAAACTTTAGCACTATAAAGTGACAAGCACAACACATACATTTCAATGCTAAATGAACTCATTTGTCTATTTTTGTCTTCTCAGCCAATGCAAACTTCAAAATATTTGGAAGTAATTGGGGATGAGAGCTAAGAAATAAAAACTAAATAGAACTAACATGATAGGAAAGGGTTATCATTAAAGGTGAATATTACAGTATTTTTGAAGCTGTAAGATTCAAACTGAACAAATTATTCTGCATGTTCACAGCTGAATGACAGAGAAAAGAACACTAAGATCAATATAAATATTTGCACAAATGGATAACTAGAGATTAGTTAACATGTAAGAAAGAATTGACATGATAATTGAATAGTATTGTTCTCCTATATAGTTTCCTGTTCTTAAATTCCCTTTAAGACTAAGAATTGTCTACCTGGAGCAGGGCATAATTGTGCACTGCTTTGCCTTTTGATCAGCTGTAATTTAATTTAGTTCGGCGGTTCAAATCCCTAGTGTTAACACGTAACGGGGTGAGCTCCCATTACTTGTCCCAGCTTCTGCCAACCTAGCAGTTCGAAAGCATGTAAAAAATGCAA
>JANHZT010005120.1:17335-29932 GCA_032468215.1 Stegonotus admiraltiensis
TTGGCAAACTGGTTGTTGGAAGAAATCATTAGGGCAGAGAACCGGTTGTTAAATTACTTGAATCCCACCACTGACTGTGTTCCTTTGTATCATTTAATTGGCAACTATCTCCAGTAGTACAATAGCACCACCTCTAATTTTTTATAAAATCCTGATATGAAAATTTCCAAGATATGAAATAATTGCTCCAATTCTGCTGTTATATTCTGCCTGCTACTTATCTTTTGGTTTCTGACTGAGGGTTGAATCAATAAGCAGCATTCATCTGCAGCCTAAACAGTGTGGCTATCAACAGTAAACACTTCATTTCAAGTCTCTCAGTGAACAATTTGATTCTGAAGATTTTTTCTTCAACAATATTATGCTCTCTCCACATCACTATATCTCATGGGCTTATTGTGTGTTGGGAGACCATACAGGTATCACATTTGAAGGGGAAAAGTGTTTCAGAACACGTGCCTGTGTAAAGCACCTATTGATAACTCTTTGAAGCAACTGTGGCTTTTCCCAGGACCAAGTGGCTGTTCTCTTCAACTGCAGCACAGTCCTTGGAAAAAGCATATTTGGGTTCAGGAATTGAGGGCTGGTGCTATGTGACCTCCAAAGCAGTGACCTCCAACCTTTTGGGGACCAGGGTCCAGTTCCACAGAGAGGTTTTTCTGCAGACTGGAGGGGACATGGTTTTGCATGCTGCCTGCATCCCACAGATGATGCTTCACTTGTTTGCATGGACCGGTTGCTGGCATGCCATGGACTGGTGCCAGTCCATGGACTGGGGGTTGGGAACCCCTGCTCCAAAGAACCATTTCCTCTTTAGATTTGATTTTCTACATAGTCCCTCTTAGTTTTTGAGAGGAAGATGGAATATAATATAGTCATGTTCAATTGAACTTAATGGATTTTTGTACGCTGATTTCTCCAGTAGAAGGAAAATGTTCACATCTTTTTCAAATGGTGAAATTAAATTACAATGCTGCAGTCAGTTTGATAACCAGGAATTTCATTTGTTGTTTCCATTGTTCATTTCCTTTAACTTCCTTTATACATTGATAATAATTGATAGAATAAGGCTTACATTTTCGATATTCTTTCATTGAGCCTTGTCCTTCTGTAAAAGTGGGAGGTTTCTGTTATTTCCCCATTGATTTAACATTCCAGTTAGATAGAGTAATAAATTTAATCCCATAATAAAATCAATATCTGTGCTTTTAAATAATAGCAGAGCAGCTGGTATGCTCTTCATTTTTAGTAAAATCTCCTACTTGAGATAACTTTGTTGTCACTAAGCCCTTCTTGTAGTAGTGTAGGGGTGTCAAATTCACGGCGTCACAGCAGAGTCACGTGACGTATCGGGACTATTTTCCCCTTTGCTAAACCAAGTGTGGACATGGCCAACGCGTGATGCATCTGGCCTATGGGCCAGGAATTTGACAGCCCTGTAGTAGTGGAAGAAAATGTTCCATTCCCATTTTCCTGTTGTTACTTACAGTTTATATTGAGCAGAGTTCACATCTGCTTCAGTACTTGATGAATACAACAAACTCTTGACTCTGGTTAATACTGTATACTGTATTAATTGATATCATTGATAGACCTCCTCTAAATTCTTTTGACTCTCCTCTCCCAAAGAATATGCCTTAAGCTTCTCCAAATAATGATTACACATGAGGTATTTGTTTTTTATATAATCGTATTATTCTGAGGCAGGATTTTTGGCTCTCTTTCAGACCACCTTGGCTCATAGACTGGTTAATCATGAAGGTTCAATAACACAGCTTCCATTGTACACTTCTCCCTCATTGCCTAATATAACCTTAGGACTACCTGCAGCAGCCCAATGTACTGTAAGTGGTATTGTATAATTTAAAACGGAGTCATTACCTTAACTTCATTCATAAATCACTTTTTAAATTCAGTAATACTATATGCTTGCAGGGTGGATCAGGACAGCAAGATTCTGAAAGACTTACTATTCCATCATTACAACAACGAATCTCCATATTTCCTGGCACCCATATCACTCCTTATTTGAACAGTACAGTAGTGGATAGAGAAGGGGGTTCAACACACAGCCCTCTTCTTCAACACATGGTTTTACTGGAACAGTCAACTGCACAAAATCCATTGGTCTCAGGTAAAGGTGCTTCTTCCAACAACTAGTTGACTTAATACTAAGTAAGAAACAGCATTGGTGGTTTTATTAGAGCTTGGCATTGTCTGTACTTCCTGCCTACCTATGCTCTAGTGCTATAAGGATGGCTATTCTTTCCAGTTTCTAATTACTCCATTCCTTGAATCATTTTATGAAATAATTTGCATACAGTATCTAAAATTTTGAGTTTTGGCAATGAGGAATAAATAAATCAAGTTACTTAAAAATTATTATTTTAATAATGTTTATGATCAAATTAGTAACTTCCCATGGGTTTTTCTTTATTTTATATAGGGTAGGTCACAAATTGGAATATAAACAGTGGTGAAATCCGGCCGGATCTATTCGGCTCGCGCAAACCAGCGCTGGCGGTGGGAGGCTCCGCCCCCCCCAGGACGTCATTATGTCCCATTTTTACCCTCTGCACATGTGTAGAAGTCTCTGTGCATGCGCAGAAGAAGCACAAGCATAACGAGTGCATGCGCATGCTCACACTCCCGAACTGGTAGCCAAGGTGCATTTCACCGCTGAATATAGACATATATAGAATTCTTTATCTTAGGTTAATTTTGTTTAAAAACTGGCAAATTAGAAAAAGGACACAGAGACTAGCTTAATCCTCCCTCATTTTTACAACCACAAGGTCTGATTTTTAAAGAGCCAGTTAGAGATTAAGAATGGCTTCGTGGATTGTTTTTAATACTTGTATATTTTCATCATTTTTTCATCATCAATAAGTTTTTATTATAATAATTATATTTATATTTTCATGTTTATTTTATGTTTTAACTTATATTAGCTACTTGGAGTCTGGAATTGCTTGGGATATAAATGTTAGCAAGTAAATGAAAAAATCATGTTGTTACAATGGAAATAATTATTTACAAGATTCTCCTTCCTCTTCTGTTCTTTTTTCTTCTCCACTGGTTTTCTACATATTATCTTCTAACTGGCATCTTTCAGGACTAGGGGCACTCCCTCTCCATACACAATCTCTTGTAGGTGCTGATAGACTGTCTCCCTCAATACACAAACTGCGGCAGCACCGTCCTCTGGGACGCACCCAGTCTGCTCCCCTTCCCCAGAATGCACAGGCCCTCCAGCAATTGGTGATCCAACAACAACATCAGCAGTTCTTGGAAAAACACAAACAACAATTTCAACAGCAGCAGTTGCATATTAACAAGGTACGCATTTCAACTCCTGGTTCTTGCTTATTCAGTTTTAATCCACTGGTTTTGGAAGTGTCTTTAATATGTTCAGCATATAATTATATTATGCAATGTATTCATTCATTAGAATGTTCATAGGAGGGCCTTGGAAAGTGGTGTATAACAGTGGTCCTCAACCTTGGTGGTCCTCAACCTTGGTACGGGGAGAGAGGATGATTCCATGGGCATACAACTCCATTTGCACAAGCGGCACACAGTAGCCTGCTGTTTGCGCAACCTGGTTTCCAACTTGCCATGGCCTGGTAGTGTGACGCGGCCCAGGAGGTTGGGAACTCCTGGTGTATAGGAAGTATGTTCCAAATACAACCTTGTAAACTGGAGTAGGTAAAAATCAGGATTTCTCTGAAAATTGGCTCTCTGAAGAATTATGTTTACTTAATTATTTATCAGAAGTTCTGTTAGAATTGAATAGATTGGATGGACAACCGAAAATGTTGACTTCTCTTTTAAAAATGAAATGCATGCAGATTTCTGAAAATACAGGTACTCCTCAAGTTACAAATATAAGGGAGCCTTCCCTTTCCATTCGTAACCTGAGGATTCATGGGAGTGAATCTCATACCTTGAACACAATCACTCCCTCCTTTCACCCATGCAGGGTGGGGAAGGCCATGGGGGGGGTAGTCATGGGACAGGCACCTGATTCAGACCACCCAAAGCCTCCCCTGACCCTCTGAAATATCTCATGCTCCCCACAATTGCTTCTTCCCCCACAACCTGCTGCACTTGGTCACTTACCTTGTGAAGATCTGTCTCCTCTCCAGCATCTCTGTTTCTCTGCCTGCAAGTGGAAAGCGGCAAGAGTAGAGGCGCAGCAGGAAGAGCACACCCTGATAGGCTTTTCTGATCACCGAGCCTGCCTGGAGGCTCGGTGAAGCCTTGGTGAGGCTTCTGGAGCTGCGGCAGCCTCAGTGAGTCTCCTTTAAAGGCTTCAAGGCTCCATGCGGAAAAGCGTTTGCACGAAGTGAGGCTTTGGGGCAGCAAACTCACATTGCTCCAAGCCCCTCATTAGTGTGCAACCACTTTTCTCTCAGAGACTGGAACCTTCTGGGTGCCCTGATCCCACGGGATGTCTGGCACCCATTCTCTGCAAAAACGGATGGGTTCCTGAACGAGACCATGCACCCAAGAAGTTTCCAGTTTCCAAACCTTTGTTATCCCGACAGAGACTGCAAACTTTGTCTGCGTGGAAATGGGGCTCTTGAAAACAGAGCTTTTTGCTCCATTTCCAACCACCCCATTTCTATGCAGATGAAGTTTCCAGTCTCCGTTAGGGCTACAAGTGTTTCAGTGACCCTAGGGCAGTTGGAAATGGCAATTAGAAACAGAGCAAATTTCTCCATTTCCAACTGCTCTAGGGTCGCTCAAACACTTGTAGCCCTAATGGAGACAGGAAACTTTGTCTGCATGGAAATGGGGCACTTGAAAACAGAGCTTCTCTTCAGCAGAGGCCTTGAGGAAAAGCCTTTCCTGGTGAAAACAGAGTCCCAGAGCGACGCACACTCCCTCCAGGGGCTCTATTCTTGGCAGCAAAGGCTTTTTGCAAAGATGGTAAAAGGCTTTGCAAATAGAGGGAAAACTTCGATGTTTCAGGCCTTACCTCCATTTGCAAAACCTTTTGCTGCAGCTCTCATTTAGGCCTCTGTTTGCAGAGAATAGAGGCCTAAAGTACTGTGAGATCACACGAGATCAATAGCGTGAGTTCTTGTGCTACTGATCTAGCATGAACTTGTAGTACTTCTCCATTCTCTGCATACACACTGAAGGCCTGAAGAACCAAAACAGGCCAAGAAAGCAAAAGCTGTCTAGATCTTTGCAAGGTGAGTATCCACAGGCCTAGTCCTATGGAGACCCAACGCAGGAGGAGGGGGGGGGGAATAGGCAGGGCAAATGTTGCAGAGCCTCTGCAGTTGGTCGTAAGAGTGAACAACTGCCATGGTGCTGCAACATTCGTAGTTTCAGGACTTGTTCGTAAATGCTAGCAGAAGGTTATCACATAACTTCAAACATTCGCTAAGGGAATGCTCATAATCCAGGGATTACCTGTATTTTGTTATTAATTTTTCCTGATTCTCCTTCTCAAATTATTCTGTATATTGTTAATATTTATGAACTGTATCAATGTCAAAAGGATTAAATGATTAATCCTGACTTTATGAAAATTATTTGAAATTATAGTGAGTTGTTAGTTCTAAATCAGTTTGTTTACTTCTTATATTGGGACAATCAGGTGGTAGTCTAAGTGTGGACCTTGGTTATTAAAAATGCAACTAGAATGTGATCAACTGACTAATTGGGAACTGCTGTTTCCATATAATTATTTCCTTGTGAAAATGAGGATAGGAAGTCAGCTATCTACAGTGGGTCATTGGAAAGAAACTATAGATTTCCTTCCTTCCTTCCTTCCTTCCTTCCTTCCTTCCTTCCTTCCTTCCTTCCTTCCTTCCTTCCTTCCTTCCTTCCTGTTCAAGCAGGGTACAAAATCTTGCGAAATCTTCAGCTCCGTCTCAGTGACTACAATCTTGTTCTGACTCACTGGGAGGCAGGGGAGCATAGGCAATGTGTATGTGTTGCATGGTACCTGCACCCTACCAACTAGAATAGCCTCATGACTGAAATGTTAACTTACTCTTGCTTTACAGAATTACATGTAATTTTTTTACATGTAATGTTTTACATGTAATGTAATGTTTTACTAAAATTAAGGTGGAACTCTGTGATAGTGTTACAAGGGATGTTTTTATTGTTACTTTAATCACCAAAAAGTTCTAATGTAATCCAGTTTTTATTTAAATGTAGAATACACTTAAACTGACAAAATTTTTGAATGTTTCTGTTAAATTATATCATTTGTTCACATCTTCCTTCATCCTGCATTCTTCTCTATATACTTTAAAACAGACTTCTTAGAGTTTATAGAAAAATGCTATAATCAAGCTTAGGCTTAAAGGTGCTGCTGAATCAATGTGTTGTGAATATTTTTAACTCTCTTATTAAATCAATGATCACAATTCAAGTTAAACAGTGTTGCCTTAAAATTTTAGCTGCTGAGATAGATACTTCTTCCAGTGAAAAAAGAGAGACAATTGAAGAAGGAACTTTTTACTTATACAACAGAATGAAGACTATTACACAAGTCACTTACATCATTTTTGTATTTCTGAAAATACATCATTGTTATGCATGTATTAGATTTGGACTTCATTCAATTTAGCAAACTAGTTTTAGATCTGCTTTTCAATGAAGATTTTACTTACTGTTCTCCAAACGTATTTTCTGGGTTTAAAATTAGAGTTACCAAATGCTTCAAATGCTCAGCTTCCAGGACAGGGCCACATGTACTTTGAAGGTAAAAATATATTGCAGTTCATTTGTGCTGTTTTAATTTTAAATATATTTCTTCATCATTAAATGCAGATCCCCCCACCTCTTTTAGTACATTTTTATAAATAATTTAGAACAAGAAATTGCTACCACAAAAATACACTAATGATTATACAATATAAAAATCTAAATATTTTATAGTGATTTAAAATAAAATAAACATAAAGGAATATCTCTAGATCTAGATCTAGATCTAGATATATATCTATAAAGTGTTTTTCTATCGAAGCACCTGGTCTATCCCAATATGGGAGGGAGCATACTGCTTCCTTTTCACCTTTCAGCTCCAATCCAGGAGCCTTCAAGCAGTTGCATTCACGACAAACCATTTTATACCAAATTTATATTTGCTGATGAAGAAATAAAGGGAGACTAGTATAGACTCAGAGGTTAATACAACTGCCTAATATGCAGGCAGCCCAAGTTTGAATCCGAATAAGGGTATGGCTAGCTGATGAGAGCTAAATAGCTTGAAATAGATCAATACTAGTCTCCCTTTATTTCTTTATCAGCAAATATAAAATTTGGTTATATATAACCAAATACGGTATATAAAAATCATATATCATAATTCTAGTATCAATATGGGATTGATTCAATCCTTAAACATAATTACATCTAGACTACATAGAATACATTGCTCTGACTTGTCATTTTTTGAAATATAAAAACATACAGTATTTGTCCCTTATTTGGCCCATGCTTTTCAATAAAGTGCTCATCTCCGTTTCAAAGCCGAAGAGCCAGCGCTGTCCAAAAACGTCTCCGTCATGTGGCTGGCATGACTAAACACCAAAGGTATATGGAACGCTGTTACTTTCCCATCAAAGGTGGTCCCTATTTTTTTACTTGCATTTTTAATGTGCTTTCGAACTTCTAGGTTGGCAGAAGCTGGGACAAGTAATGGGAGCACACTCCGTTACGCAGCACTAGGGATTTGAACCACTGAACTGGCAACCTTTCGATCGACAAGCTCAGTGTCTTAGCCACTGAGCCACCATGTCCCTCTATGTATTATTATCCCCTACTAAATTACTAATATTTCATATTTAAAAATAATTCATTATTCCACCATAATTTCAATATTCCAAATGTGTAGGATTACTAATAAAGCCAAATATTAACAATATTTAATCAATCCCAGGAGTATATATCAAAATCCCCACAATTTCTAATCCTTAATATTTTAAATTCACAATACACTTTAACACACTATTAATGTTGATAATACAGATTACCTAATCCTAAATTTCCATTTTATAAACTTAATTTATTTTTAGTTATAATAAACTAAAAATGTATTATGTGTTGTATTATCTATTAATATATATACTACTATTTTCCCTATTTGTATTTTCCATTTTATTAATATATTTTCTCATTATCCATGATCTCTTAACCTTTTTGAAATTTCATCTATTTATTAACTTTTTAGTCAGCCTTTTCTCTCTCTCTCTCTCTTGGAATCTTGTAGCTCTTTTTGATATAGTTGTGCCTATTGAACATTCCCTTCTGGGTGCCCTTTGTCTCTTTCTGCTGTATTACTTGAACGACTTCTTTTTTAAAAAAAGAGATTTTTCTTTTTTTGCCTCTCTGTTTTATTATGAACTTTTAAGGAGTTATTTAATTGATTCCTACTTATTAATCCTTTCTCTTTTTTATTTTTAGCTTTTTGCATCTCATTTTGATTTTCTCCTTCCACTGCATCTTTTAATTTCTCATCTATTTCCTGAATATCGTGTTGCTCCCCCCCCACATTGTTGAGTGACTCTACATTCATTTCTGTGTCTTTAAACAATCCCCTTGTCTCCTTATTGTTCTTTATAGTTTCACACTTTTTAACATCAAGAATATTTCTTCATATGCCTCTATCATCCTCTGTAAATGCATTTTATAACAATTTAATAAAGTTACTCAGTATATTTCTATAGTTCCAACGTCTCAATATTTAAAAACTCCTGCTTAATAAGATTTCATCAATCCCATAATTATACCTCCAAAACCCCTAAAGTTATGATCTTTAAAATTCTGCATTTATGAAGGGATCGGGGGCATGGTGGACCCGGGAGAAGGGAAAAGCACTTCCCAAGTTTACATGGGAATATTTAGATCTGGCTTTGGTTATGCTGTAACCACTTGGCTTTAGAAAAAGTATACTAAAGTATACTAAATGTCAGATCTGCTACAAATGAAGCCAAGGATCTTTCTTACCTAAATTCCCAAGTTGGGACACACTTGACAAAAAGACAATCAGACCTGTGCTCCTTTCCAATAACAACCATGTTGCAACTTATTATCACATCTCTATTAGTTAACATATCAATATTTGTTCTAGACCATTGTTGGTGAACCTTGGTGCTGAAACGGGAGCGTGTGCACACCGGCAGAAGATGATCTTTTGGTTTGCAGTGCACACTTGCGCACCAGCCACCTGGTCTTCCAGTTTCTGGCATGCAAAGACCAGCTGGCCAGTGCACATGCATGCACCGGAAACTGGACGAGTGCCAAAATTTGAATGTCAAAATTTGCTTGGGCTATGGGGAGAAGGGCTGGCAGGGGGCACCAGAGCTGTCAGCAGTGGGGGAGGGATGAGCCCCATGTGCAGGGATCCTCCGCCAACTTGCCTGGCCTTTTGGGGATCCTTACGCCTCCCTGCCCTCCTCCCTGCCTGCCTCCCCATTGGGGTGGCGGGACATCCCCACCGATGACCCAGTTCCACAGCCCCAGACAAGGAGAGAAAGTTGCCTCCACAGGAAAGCTTGTGGGGGGTTTTTCCACAGGAAAGCCTGTGGAGGGTTTTTCCACAGGAAAGCCTGTGGACGGCCTCAGAGGGAAGGGGTATCAGCATTCCCAGAACTTGTGTTGCGGGGCCACCAGGCAGGAGAGCTTCACCCCAACTCTGGCCAGGATGAAGTGCCCCCCACTGAGAACAAACCAGCGCAGCCCATCCTCCCACCACTTTTGCCAAGGGAGCATGACCGCTTCTCAGCCGGCACGCCTCTTATGCCAGCTCCAGATAGATGATCCTCCTGCACGGACTCAGCTCCTGCACAGCCCTGCCACCCCAGAAAAGCAGCAGCCGCAGGGCGAGGGACAAGAGCAACCGGCTGGCTCCTGCAGCTGCTCCCCCGCAGGTGAACCAGGCCCTTGGTGGGATCTGCATGCGTGAGGAGCTGCGCTTTCCTCTGACCCTCCTGGGGCAGGTTGCCTCCCTGATGGTGGCTCCTCCTCCTCCTGTCTTCTCCAGCATCCCAGCCAGAAGCAGCAGCACATCCCACTGGCGGCAGGGGCAGGGCGGCCAATCACTCAGCCGGGCACTCCAGACTATGGATACGCGTTGGCCAGCAGCTCTGCTCCCCTTGGAAGTGGCAGTTGGAATCCCCTCTCCATAGCTTTGTGCATTGCTCTCGCTGCAATTCACCTGCCAAGTAGGCTGCCCTGGGACCAGCAGTTGTGGGGGGGGGAGTATGAACGGACATCCTTTCGCTGCAGGACTTCTCACGCACAGCCATCTCTCCAGGCACACAAGTTGTTGCCCATTGCTCTTCCGGGTTCTGGCATGCTAGCCAGCTGGTCTTCATGTGTGCGGAAACACCAGAAACCAGAAGAGCACCCGCCCGGAGCGCATTCACGTGCCGGGAAGATGATCTTCCAGTTTCCAGTGGGTGCATGCACACTGGCCAGCTGGTCTTCCTGTTTCCAGCACCCCTGCATATGTGAAGACAAGCTGGTCGGTGTGCCGGAACCCAGAAGAGCAACGGGCGGCGGTTTGCATGCCCAGAGAGATGGCTCTGCACAAGAAGTCCTGCAGTGAAAGGGTGTCTGTTCATGACCACCACAACTACTGGTCCCACGCCAGAAACCAGAAGACCATCTTCTCCATGTGTGCATGCGTGCCGGGCAGCTGCCCCTGCAGCTGTGAAAACCAGCTGACTGGCATGTGGGAACCCAGAAGAGCCAATGGGCGATGGCTCGCATGCCCGGAGAGATGGCACTGCATGTCACTTCTGGCATGCGTGCCATAAAGTTGCCATCACAGTTCTAGACCATTTCTCACTTTGACTCTCTTTTCAGCCCTTTAAGAATAACCCAGATAGAACTAGCAATTCCAAGTTCCTCTTCCATTAAAAATCTCACTTGTCCTTATTTCCCATATAAACCCTCAGTGGCAAAACAAACTGAATTACTCCTTGACAATTGAGCCTGCTGATAGAAACCCTGCTGTACAAGGGCAGTGTTCCTGGCGGCTCCAAATTAATGCAATCCTGCTATATGGCCTCTGAGAAGGATACAGAATCTAAAGTCTAATCCTTCAAGGTAAGTCCTTTTATAGGAGCAGGCAGTGCATTTCCTTCTTCTCATTTATTACTTAGATAATAGGATTATCTTTGGTATCTGCCTGTGGGGATAGGCTAGCAATATTCCCAAAGAGCAACTTTTCCCTTCATTACTCAAGCAGCCTGACCTTCCTTTTCATCACTAATCCAAAATTTAAATATACTGTCTGCCAGTGTTTAAGAGTTCATAAATTGGAATAGACACAGTAACAGATCAGCCAGTGGGGACTGTTTGGTGACCCAAACATCTCGGAGCCTGGGAGTGGCTTAGGTTCACTGATATGTATGTATGTATGTATGTATGTATGTATGTATGTATGTATATATGAGTACTTCTGTGGTTCTATAGCTTCTGTGATTTTGATTCTGTACTTCTGGCTTCTGAGTTCTGGTTCTGGCTTCTGCTGTATGGTATTGTATATAAAGAAATTTCTTATATAAATGAATCCTGGTGAATTGGTTGGATTGCTGCAAACTCTAAAAGGTTATGCACCCAGAGCACACCAGACACAGTAAGACTGAACTGTAATTAAGATGAAGGACTGCCTGTATTAAAAAAGTAAAAAGAACAAGGCAGAGAAGGCTTGCTGGATGGCTGTTGAATTCAAAGAGAGCTCTCTGCCTCAATTGGGACAGAAAAATTATATCATTTGGGCTGCAAAATTGGAATGCTTCCTGAAGGCTAAGGAACTCTGGGATATTGTTGTTAATCCACCCCAGGAACCATTAGCAGCTGCAGATCAAAGCAGGGCTGAAATCCAGCAGGTTCTGACAGGTTCTGGAGAATCGGTAGTGGAAACTTTGAGCAGTTCAGAGAACCGGCAAATACCACCTCTGGCTGGACCCAGAGTGGGGTGGGAATGGGGATTTTGCAATATCCTTCCCCCAGGAGTGGGGAGGGAATGGAGATTTTGCAGTATCCTTCCCTTGCCACGCCAACCAATCCATGCCCACAGAACCGGTAGTAAAAAAATTTGGATTTCGCTACTGGATCAAAGGCAGCATGATAAGGCACTGGCCTATATCATCTTAAGTTTAGATGATGAACAATTCTTGAATGTAGCTGATTTAAAGACTGCAAAGGAGATCTGGCTGAAATTAAGAAGTGTGCACATGACTGCATCAGCGTGCAATATTGTGCAATTATCAAGATAATTTTACAGATCCCGGCTGCAGCTACATGAGAATGTGGAGAAGCATTTGCAAATGCAAAAGCAAACTTTATTTATTGAGTTGGAACAGCGTTGAATGAAGATTCCTGAACCTCAGAAGGTGCTGTTGGTGTTAAATAGTCTTGATGAAACATGGGACATTGTTTCAGCTTTTTTTTTTTATTGAAAAGTTTTAGAAGATTTTACAAATATTTTCCCATCCCACCTCCCACCTCTCTCCCCAACCCTCCCCCCCCTGACTTTCCAGAGCAAAATACAGGGTATAGCATTCAACAAACATATACTAACATAAGCTAACCATCTATAGACTCCTATCTCTC
>JANHZT010005120.1:47720-60059 GCA_032468215.1 Stegonotus admiraltiensis
TAACCACCTTTATCTCAATCCTCTATTTTAATTGCCATCTCTTATTTTCTATTTTTATTACTCCAAAACCCCTCCAGGGGATGAGATGTTGGGAACATCTAGCACATATGTGCTTTTTAATGTTTTGCGGAGTAGATTTTGGGACAAGGGACAAATTCATCTGTTTCAAAAAAGATCAGTAACAACCCAAACAACATTGTTCTCCTGACTTTCAGGTAGTTTTACAATAAAGCCCATTAATAGCCTGGGAGCTGGCCACAGTCTGCAAAACTCCTGTTGGCTTTCCCGGTGGCCTCAGCCTCTGCACAGTTGGGACACACATCTTTCAATGTCCTTTTTCAAAGAAGGCCACCAAATTTCCTATTTAAGCGGCTGACTCGTCTTCAGTTGCCCTTGCCTTTAGTTTTTAAAAGGTTGGTGATTGGTAATCAAATCTTTGTAAATGAAGGGATGAATTGCCAGTAGAAACAGGCAAAGCCTAGGAAGCTTTGTAATTGCTTCCTAGTGTCGGAAGGGGCCACAGCCTTCACCTTTTCTGTGTCCATTTTCACTCATTCATTAGATATACAGTAACCCAGATAATAAATTTTATCTTGATGAAATTCACATTTACAAAGTTTTGCATACAATTCGGCTGCTTGAAGCCTTTTTAGACCACTCGCACCAATTTCACATGCTCTTTATTGGAGCCCCTTTATTGCTCCAAATCTCCCCAAACGCTCCCACATTACTGGCAAGTTTTAAAGCAGAGTGAGAACACACCTCCACACAAACCCAAACAGCCTCTAGTCCAGCCCCGCAGCTGTCTGCACCCAGGCTGCATGGCAATAAATCCCAAACATATTTCACAAAACAAAGCCAAGCAAGGAATTCAGGGAGCAGATTCCCCAGATGTTCCTGGTAAAGCTGAGTGTGGCACTCTCCTTGCACATGGCCTTCTTTGCCTACACTGATCCCACCTTCTCTGCACTCTCTTAGCCCTTGCATCAGGAGGGGGTGGTTCTTGCTCCTCGTCTGAGCTCTGTCTCTCCTCCCTACCTGCAGGTCTTGCTAAGTCTTGCGAACAGCCTTTCCTCAGTTTCCTCCAAGGCCAACCGAGCTGCCCTCTCACTTGCTGTCAGTTCTTGTTCCAGCTTATCTTCCGCTGCAGATTCAGACAAGGGCATGACAGGGTGTTTTAGACATGGTGTTTAGGCTGTGCCGCAAACAAGCATTTGAGTTTTTTGAATGCCACTTGGCATTCCGTTGTCCATTTCAGTAGTTTGGGCTTTCCCTCTCCCTTTATCTTCAAGTTGGTGATGGGGAGGCTACCTGGGGAAAAAATAGGATGAATTGGCGGTAAAAGTTTGCAAATCCCAGGAAGCTTTGAAGTTGCTTCTGGGTGCAGGAGGTGCCCACTCCAACACTGCCTGCACTTTTTCAGGATACATTTCTATCCCTTTGTGGGAAATGCAGCACCCCAAATAGTCAATTTTGCTATGGTGAAATTCACACTTAGACAACTTAGCATACAATTGAGCATCCCAGAGTTTTTTGAGCACAGCCCTGACTAGTTTCACATGTTCCACCATGGTCTTGAATAAATCAAAATGTCATCTAAATAGACCAGGACTCCCTTATGGGTTCATGCAGTACTTCATTTATCAGCTGCATAAATACAGCCGGGGATCCCGGCAGCTAAAGGGGAAGAGTCAGAATCGGAAGCACCACAAGGGACAATTGAAAGCTGTCTTCCACTCATTTCCCTCTTTGATCCTAACCTGGTAATATGCTTCTCACAAGTCCAGTTTGGTAAAAATCCTCCCCTTTGCCAAATAGGCTAGGATATCCTTCATTAGGAGCAATGGATAAACATTTTCCACCCAAACAGTGTTTAGCCCATGATAATCTATGCATAGACAAAGGAACCCATCCTTCTCCCTAAACAGCAACAGGGCAGCCATTCGTGGTCTGGCGGGTTGTATGAAACCATGCTCTAGGTTTTTGTCTATGAATGTCCACAGTTCCTCTACTTCTCTGGGGGTCATAGAATACAGTTTGGGCTTGGGCAATTTAGCCCCCAAAAAGATTTCAATGGAGCAATCAGTCGGGCAATGGGGTGGGAGTATGTTTTCACTAAAAACATCTGGTAGGTCCCAATATTCTTTAGGAATCTGGGGACCACCCTTGAAGCACTCCTTCATCGCATTCCCACCTCTCTTCTTGACTTCGCCCTCAGCATTTTAGGGGTAGGGACCTCAAGTTCCCCTTCATTTTCCCCACTCACTGAATCTTTAACATCTTCTTTCTCTAGTTTATATAAGGACCCATCCAATACGAGGGGGCTCTCCATGCCTGACACCACAATAAAGTTCAAGGTTTCCATATGAGCCCTTATTCCCATTTCTATTGATTCAGTGACAAATGTTGCCGAGGCCACCCCTGCTACCGAGCCATAAAGCTGGCAAAAAGCCACCTTTATGTTGTTTGACTCTTAGACCTAGTTTCTGAACTAGGGCAGGGCTGACTAGGCACCTGGTTCAGCCTGAGTCCAGGCAGGCTACCAAACTCCCTTTTGGCCCTGAGGATGGCACCACCAGTTCTATAGGAATGGTTACTTAAGAGAACCTCTCATTCCACTGGGATTAGCCTGCCCCACCTGTGCTAGCAGAGGAGGCATGCTTCTCTGCATGCATGCCCCTAACCCCATTGGCCCCAGTATTCCAGCCAGGGGGGTCCAGGAGCAGGGCCTTCTCTCCTGTGGAACATTTTGCCGCCTCCCCTGAGTAAGGTTAGCTACAATCCTCCCCACCTTCTATAAGAGCCTAAAGACTTGGGTCTACCAGTTGGCTTGGTGCTCCAATGGGAGCAACAACAGAGCCTATCTTCCCCCTATTCTGCTCCTATGTTCCCTATCTTTTAATTGGGCCAGTTTATTTGTGTGTGTATTTAGGCTTTTATCTTTGTACAGTTTTTATTTTTAAGATTGTAAGCCTCCCAGAGTTATCCTAAGGTAAGATGGGCAGCAAATAAATGTTATAAATAAACAAACACAAAGTTATGAGCTTTACTCATATGAGATATTCAACTCCAAAATGTACATTACAGTTTGTGGGATGCGACTAGCACATCCATTTATGACAATTTTAAAACTGTACCTTTGTTGTGGGAAAAGCATGGTTGATTTAAAATCACAACATATTCTGAGATGCGATCCAAAGCATACCACTTTGGATGCTACATATAGTTGCTACATATGTTGGACTATATACAATGCTACATATAGTTGGACTATTTACTTCCATAATTGATCCATTTTAAGAGGTTTTCATATACAGAGCCACTTGTAAGTAACACTTCTGATGTACTGCAATGTCTGTCATTTAAGGATGTACATCATGGAAATGGTACGCAGCAAGCTTTCTACAATGATCCCAATGTCCTTTATATTTCACTACATCGCTATGATGATGGAAACTTCTTCCCAGGCAGTGGAGCCCCTGATGAGGTAATAATATGATAAATATGTATTTTCAGATTTTTTTATAATACAGTCCTACAACCTGGAATTTCAAGTGATAAAATGCTGGGTCTTACAATGCAAGTGAGAGAATCTGATTTCTTCCATTTTCAGAAGTAAATGTTTTATCTTTTAATTCTCTAAAATTGCTTAGCCCCACCCCTCAAATCCATGACAGCTATATTTAACTGTGACAACATAAATTCTTCATGTTTTGGATTTTATCTACCTCTATATAAAATTTAGATATAGCAATAGCATTTAGATTTATATATCACTCCATAGTGCTTTACAGCACTCTCTGGGCAGTTTACAGAGTCAGCATATTGCCCCCAACAGTCTGGGTCCTCATTTTACTGATCTCAGAAGGATGGAAGGCTGAGTCAACCTCTAACCCTGTCAGGATCGAACATCAGACTGTGAGCAGAGTTAGCCTGTAATACTGCATTCTAACCACTGCACCATCAGGGCTCTTAATGACATATAGCTAGTCCTTATGACCACAAGTGAGGCCAGACTTTATGTTGCTAAATGAGAAATTTAAGTGAATTTTACGATTTTTCTTGCCACAGTTTTAAAATGAATCACTGCTGTTTTTAAATTAGTAACACGATTAAGTGAATCTGGCTTCCCTATTGACTTTTGCTTGTCAGAAGGCCGCAAAAGGGTATCACAGGACCCTAGGACACTGCAACTGTCATAAATATGAACCAGTTGTCAAGCATATGAATGTAAATCACGTGACTGTGGGGATGCTGCAAAAGTCATAAATGTGAAAAATGGTCATAAATCACTTTTTCAGTGCTGTTGTAACTTTGAACAGTCACTAAACAAACTGTTGTAAGTCAAGGACTACCTTGACTTACAACAGTTTGCCTCTGTATATATGAGAAAGAGAGAGGTCTGTAAGGTACAGACTATGCATACCTCAGAAACAGTCTAACACATAGTGGTAGGATGTACAAGCAGGAATAGCATGTACTGAACAACACAACCACATACCTGGCATAATGTACAGGAACATCTGCACAGAGTATGGGTTAGACTATTCCAGGTCCAGATGAGAAATTCTACAGAACATTGTGGAGAATAATAGGACTAAGATCCTGTCAGGTTTTCAGATCCAGATGGACAGGCAGGTACTAGCCAATCAATGAGACATTGTGGTAGTAGACAAGGACCAAAAAACAGCAGTAGTGATAGATGTAGGGATGCTAAATGACAACAACGTCAGGAAGGAGTATAGGAAGTATCAGGGCCTGAAGGGAACTAAAGAACATGTGACAAATAAATGCCAAAATGATGATAAGAGCACTTAGGGCTATAACAGGAATTAAGCTGGGGGAGTGAGCAGATCCCAGGAAGAACATCAGAGCTCTCTTTCCAGAAGAGTTGTCAGCCACTGTCTCTCAGTGGTAGGAAGCAGGCAATGGCAAATCTCTTCCAAAACCTTGCAAGAAAACTGCAGGGATTAGTCCAGGCAATTACCAGGAGAAGCATTAATAATGAATTAATTAATTAAATCTAATTAATTGTATTATTAATCCCTGCTTGGGATGTTATTGTTTATCTAATAGGAAATCCTCCATTCATTTAATGACAGTGCAATTATGATGGCCTTGGAAAAAGTGACTTACAATCTGTATTGCACTTATGACCATTGCAGACACATAATCACAATTCGGACATTTGGTAACCAGCTCACATTTGCAGCTGGTTGTCACATCTTGCCATCACATGATGCCAATGATGCCACTTTATTTGCCAATTTCCTACAATAAAAAATGCCCACTGGGAAAGGTGGTTTCACTTAACCACCTTAAAAATTGTTGTAAAATCAGATCTGTCACAACTTACAACAGAAACGCCAATTGCAATTGAAAATTGAGGACTACCTGTACCAGTGAAGGATACTCCCATCATTGACATAAAGGCAGAAATAAATAAATAATCATGCTTAAATCTCTGCTTCTCGTGTTGTTGCTTATCACACTATCAGAGGGTTCTCTCAGATCAAATAATATTCTTATGTTTAGAAGAAAAAGTTCTCACAGTAATACTTGTAACTTAGGTATTGTTTCTATCAATGTGAGGAATTGATTGCCCAGTCTGTGTGAAGCTGATTTTGTAATTTAAAAATAGAAAGGATGTATATTCCTTTGACCTATTCCAACTTTCTTCAAATCTGTACCATTCTGATGCTTTGATCTGAAACTTTCTAGTCAGCATGGGTATTTCCTATACCTAATTGGTAAAGGCTGTCCCATATTGCCCCTACTCATTTATTGAGCATACATTTATTGAGCATACACAACAGTTAATGAAAAATTCAGCCATAGAATTTATTGTCCTTCTGGGCCCGTATTTGGATTTTTGTAAACAAATTTTAGGTACTAGTTTGAGGGCATCTATTTCCCTGTAATTAAAAGCCTTATTATCTTAGATGCTAGAGATCAGAGGTTATTGTCCTGCTTTGTAAATTTCCCAGATGTCCCTGACTGGCAATTGTGTGAGATGTAATGTTGGATTAAGAGGGACTTGACAATATCTGCATCTGTTGTCAATAATATAATATAAACTATAATTTAATATTACACTGCCCTCCTACTAGGATAACTAACTGTATTGTAATATATAGAATAATTATTTAAAATAAACTTAAATATTTTCAAATAAATTTGATGATTAAGTAGAAGTACAATTTCAACAGTCTTTTTCTTGCTACATAGCCCTGGTTGCTTGCTTTTTTATTCTAATAATAGAATTTTGCAGAAATTGTCACCCAAATACTAAAAGTAATAAATGTAGCAAAGTGGGGATCTTTGAAAATGTATGCATTGGGAAAAATATATTCTTTGAAGACAACAAGTAAGGATATTTGCTAATAGTGAAGCATTTCATCTGAGCAGATTGTAAAGGCATAACATTGCAAATCTTTTCCTTCTATCCTTGAGTACATATGTTCACTGAACAAGGTCACAATGAAAAATTACAGATAAAAGTGGAAGTACCTTGAGTAACCTATAGTGACCACTCCCTCTATGATTCTAAATACCTTACAAGAATATACAGGTAGTCTTTGACTTATGACCAAAATTCTAACAGATTTACCTGGGAGATACTTATGGCCCAGATTCAAAGTTCCAAACCCCTCTTTGAGGTCATGTGATTGTGATCTGGGCTTTTGAAAACCGATTTGCACTTATAACATGCAAGCTCCATATTCATGTGATTGTTATTTGCATTCTTCCAATCTTCCCTGCAGACTTCCTCAGAAAGAGAACATTACTTTAAAATGATTATTCAAAATATAATGAATAAAACAGAAAAGGTAAAATAAAAGAATTTAAAAGACCTCAATAAGTAAGTATCCTTCAGATCTTAGTTTAGTTTTTGTCATGTCACCCACCCATGTTGTCCTGGTCCTACTTTCTGGCCCCAGCATTTTTGACATGGCTGCTTTAAAACTACTACATGAAAAGAATATTTTAATTATTATATTATAAACAACTTGAAAAAAACTAAAATCATTATGTCTTCTTAAATCATGCTTAAGATTTTAAGGCCTGGGCGGGGCCACAGCAGCCTCAGGACAGCTTCAGGGTTTGAGGCCAGCAGCAGCAGCCAATCAACAAAGAACTTGCTTCCTTTGTCTCATTGGGCTGAACTGCAAGCCCCTTGTTGATTGGCTGCCACACCCCAATCCCTAAAGCTTCTCATTTGAACTAGCCAGTCAGCAGCAAGCAGGAGGCAGCTCGTTGCCGGTCAGACTGGGCCCAAACTAAACCTGCAGGCCCTCATGGCAGAGAAGCTGTTCATTTATTCCGATGGGGAAAGCTGTTTTCCTTACATCTCACGTTCTTACAGCTTCACGGGCTTCTGAATAAAAGACTTTGGCTTCTCTGCCACGTGGGTCAGCCTCTTCTGGAGCTCTTCAAAAAGTAAGTACAGTACAGCCATGGGAAATGGGGTGGGGAGGAGTAAGTGGAATCCAGGATTCTAGCAAAGCAGGCACAGTCTGTCGTTAAGGGCTGAACAGAGCCTCGGAGGGCCGGATCTGGCCCATGGAGGAACCATTTCAGCCTGTAACAGGCCGGGGGAAGCCTTTGGAGGCTCCCGCACCCCTAATTGGCTGACAAAGTGCTGCAGGAGGCCGTGCAGGCCAGAAACAGGGCGCAGGGCACTCTTGCACCCCGTTTTCACTAGCAGAGGCACCGCAGGCCAATCATTTGCTATTTCCAGGCCAGCTCCACGGGCCAGATCTAAGCACCCCTATGGGCCAGATCTGGCCCATGGGCCTTGAGTTTGACACCCCTGAAAACTCCTTAATGGACCTCCTTAATAGAGGAGGTGGACCTCCTTAATAAAGGAGACTCTTAACATTCTCCGTCTCCCCATTCTGGTGATTTGGCTAGATATAACTGAGAAAAGACGATCCTTCAAATAACATGGCCCCAAAATATGTAGGGCTTCATCACTTTGAATTGGACCTCCTACAAGAGATCTAATGTGTAACTTATATAAAACCATGTGATCATTGACATTTTGGACTAATTTAATTTTTTTGATATTTTTCAAATGCAGTCCTATGTAGAGTGCATTGTAATAGTTAAAACAAGAGATGATTAGGGGATGGGTGACGGTTAACAAGACTTGTTGGTCCAGGAAAAGACATAACTGACACACAATCCACAGTTGTGCAGAGGCCTTCCTCATCATGATTGCAATTTACACCTTGAGCAAGTCTAGGACAACCTTAGATTATGCACTGGGTCCATCTGGGGCAGGGCAACTTCATTCAAGATAAAAGTTGGCAATTTTTCATGGACCAAAAAGCCACTTTTATCTCAGGGTTCAGTCTGTTACCCTTAACAGCTTCCATGCACTGTTAAGAGGGAGGTCATGGCATGGGCTGAGAAATGCAACTAGGTATCATCAGCATACTGATTATATCTTACTTCTTACTGATGGCTGATTTCATCTGATAGCTACTTGTAGATGTTAAACAGAAGCACTATTTACTGAACCCTATATGACCGCACAAAGCAGGGGTAAGGACCGGACCTCTCACTTCCTGATAACAGCTACAGAGGAAGGAAGAGAATCAGGACAACAAAGTACCCCCCCTCCCAGTCTCATCCCCCCAGGGCATTCCAGAAAGATAATATAGTCAATGGTATGGACGGCTGCAGAGAGTCTTCATCAGCTGTTCTAATCACAGGAAGAAAAGTAACATAGACTGTCACAAAGTAGAGGAATCCTCTGGGTTCCCCAAAGAGAACAAGGTGTGTGGTGGTGATTGGTGACTCAGACAAGGGATGATGCCATTGAGAGAACTTTGGATTTCTGGACCCTGATTTACATTATCTAAGTGATGGGCTTCTAACTGGACATGGGCTGGATCTCACAAGGACTGGAAAGAATGTGTTTGGAATCATCTGGGTCATCCAAGGGGCTTTAAACTAAACCTGAGGCCAATTTTTAGGACCAAACCCAAAGCATAAGCCACAAGACCAAAAGGAGAAAAGGGCACCAGAGTATAAAATAGGAAACACGACACATAAATGCAGGGTCAGCCATAAACGGCTCAGATGTCTATACACTAATGCTGAAAGTATGAATAAACAGGGAGAACTTGAAGTCCTGGTATGTGAGGGTAGTTATATTGTTGCTATTAGTGAAACTTGGTGGGATGGAACTATGATTGGAATATATTACTAGAAGGATATCATTTGTTCAAAAGAAAAGACTCAAGAAAAAAGGAGAAGTTTCATTGTATGTAAAGAATTCTTACAGCTGCACAGAAATGCATGATGCCAAAGGCAAAAGCCTTTGTGAAAATATTTGGGTGAATACTACAGAAAAATATGACATACTACAAGTCAACCAAACAAGCAAAGAAAATAGATGAACTTTTTGCAAATCAGTTACCTGAGATATACAGAAGAAATACCACTGTAGTAGTGGGAGACTTTTAACTATATGAATACAAATCTCTGGGACCTGATGGATTACATCCCAGAGTTCTAAAGGAGCTAGCAGATATCATCTCAGAACCACTGTACCACATATTTCAAAAACCCTGGAGCACCGGTGAACTACTAGAGGACTGGAAAAGATCTGATGTGGTTCTCATTTTCAAAAAAAAGGAGAAAAACCAGACCCAGGAAACTACAGACCAATCAGTCTAACATCAATACCCGGAAAGATACTGGAAAAAATGATTAAAAAACCACATCTGCCAACATCTAGAAAGGAGAAAAGTAATAACTGGAAGTCAGCATGGATTTGTTAAAAACCCATCATGCCAAACCAATCTTATTTCATTCTTCAACATAGTGACTAAATTAGTAGACCAGCAAAATATTGTGGACATAATATACTTAGACTTCAACAAGGCATCACCATCAACTGGCTGACAAACTGTAGTCAATGAGTAGTCCTTAATGGTACTACATTACCATTACTACAGGTAATGTAGGGAATTAAGCAGTGGGGTACCACAATATTCCATCTTAGACCCAGTACTTTTCAATATCTTTATAAACGACTTAGATGAGGGAATAGAAGGGGAACTTAACAAATTTGCAGATGATGCTAAGTTGGCAGGAATAGCCCAAACCCTAGAAGATAGGCTCAAGTTCCAGATGAATTTTGACAGACTTGAACACTGGGCCCTATCTAACAAAATGAAATTCAATATAGAGAAAAGTAAAGTCTTAGGCAAGAAAACCCAAAAGTATACATATAGACTGAGTGAAACCAGGCTTAATAGCAGTAACTGAGAGGGATCTTGGAGTCTTATAGTGGTCAACCAATTAAATATGAGCCAACAGTGTTTGGTGGCAGCCAAAAAAGCCAATGCAATCCTAAATTGCATTAACAGAGAGATACAATCAAGATCAAGTGAGGTACTAATACCACTCTATAAAGTCTTAGTAAGACCACACCTAGAATACTGCATCCAGTTTTGGTCACCACACTATAAAAAAGATGTTGAGACTCTAGAAAGAGTGCAGAGAAGAGCAACCAAGATGATTAGGGAACTGGAGGCTAAAACATACAATGAACTGGTCATGGCTAGTCCACTAGACTAGAGAAGGACCAGGGGAGACATGATAGGAGTGTTCCAATATTTAAAGGAGAGAGAGGAGGGGAACAAGCTATTTTCCAAAGCACCTGAAGACCAGACAAGGAATAATAGATGGAAAATGAACAAGGAGAAATTCAATCTAGAAATAAGGAGAAATTTTTCTGACAGTAAGAGCAATCAACCAATGGAACAGCTTGCCTTCAGAAGTTGTGGGAGCTTCACCACTGTAAGTTTTCAAGAAGAGACTGGACTGCCATCTATTAGAAATGGTGTAGGGTCTCCTGCTTGGGTGGAAGGTTGGACCTACAAGGTCCCTTCCAACTCTGTTAATCTGTTAAACTATCCTGATATCAACTGGAAGACAAACTCTGCATCAAGTGGAAGATTGAACAGGTTCTGGGCATGCCTACTTGTCAGATTTATCATCCAAAAGATAGAGGAGGAAACTAGAGCAGTGGTCCCCAACCTTTGTGGCTTGGTGGCCCAGCTGGGGAAGGGGAGAGGATAACACAACTCCACGCAAGAGAGAAAAGAAGCCTTTGGGGTGCAGTTGTGCACTCCTTCAGGCTTCTCCACACCAAAAGCTTTTGCAAAGGGACTGAAGCAGTGCAAGATTGCTCCTCCAAAGCCTTTCTTTCGTTTGCAAAAGCTTTTGGTGTGGAGAAGAGAAGCCTTTGGGGCCATGGTCTCATGCTCCTTCAGAATAACTGAGGCTGCCCAACAATCCAAAAGCAGATAGGGTGTCCTGTGCAGGCAGCCTGGGCAGCAGGCAGCAAAGCTTTTGGAGCATCAGGAGCAAGTGGCTTGGTGGCCGGGCTTGAGGGGGGGAGTGCAGAAGGGAACCAGGCCACATGATTGGAGAGCCAGCATGCACAGCTCTCCTCATGCAAGAGAGGAGAAGCCTTTGGGGTGCCACTCACATGGCCCGATAATGGGCCACTGCCCGAGGGTTGGGGATCCCTGAACTAGAAGGTCAGCTATCCTGGACTTAATAATAGGGATGAAATGGCTGAAGGAGTGGAAGTTGTAGGAATTTGGGGGAGAATGACTATGTCATACTAGATAATGCAGGCACAGGTAACTAAAGAAAGTTAGACTGGTGTTCTAGACTTTAAAAGAGCTGACTTCATCAAACGAAGAGAGAGATTAGGAAAGATTCCATGAATGGAAGTCCTAGAGGGAAAAACAGTTCAAGATGGAAAAACAAGATAATAAAGCTAAAAAGAAAAATACCACAGAGAAAGAAAAATGAGATGCCGGACAAAACGAGCATGATTGCACAAAGAACTCTCTGACAAACTGAGGGATAAAAAGGACAATTATAAAAGATGAAAAGGTGGTATATAACTAGAATAGAATACCAGTAAATAGCTCAAATCTGCAAGACTGCCCTTGCAGAATCATGAAGACTGAACTAACGGCTGGCAACAAAAGCTAAAAATAACTAAAAATTTGTTTTCTTTGCAATTTGCAAAAAAATTTGCAGTTAGAAAGTCTGTTCACTACAGATAGCGTTCAACTTACAACCACAATTGAGCCCAAAATTTCTCTTGCAAAGCAAGACATTTGTTAAGTGAGTTTTGCTCCATTTAATGACCTTTCTTGTCACAGTTGTTAAGTGAATCACTGTAGCTAATAACATGGTTGTTAAGAGCTCTGGTGGCTCAACTGACTAAGTAGTCTGTTATTAACATCAGCTGCTTGCAATTACTGCAAGTTCGAGTTCCACCAGGCTCAAGGTCGACTC
>JANHZT010005121.1:29536-53942 GCA_032468215.1 Stegonotus admiraltiensis
TGGCTGGCTGTGAAATCCAACCCTTCTTCTGATTGCGGTTAGAAAGCATGTATGGAATTTTACTTCAGTAAAAAAAAATCAAACAGCTCTATCAGTTCTCCCTCCTGCTCATGGCAACGTGTAAGCTTTGCAAGTTGACAGGTCACATGATCAAAATTCAGACACTTGGCAACTGGCATGTACTTATTGCAGTTGCATCCTGCGGTCATGTGATCATCATATGTAACCTCAGCTGTCTTCTGACAAGCAAAGTCAGTGGGGAAGCCAGATTCGTTTAATGACTACATGATTTACTTAACAAGTGCAGTGATTGACGTAACTAAAGTGTGACAAAAAAGTCATAACATGGGACAAAACTCACATAATTGCCTTGCTTAGCAACTGAAAATTTGAGCTCAATTGTGTTTCTTACATCAAGGACTATTTGTATAAGGCCTAGGTTCATATAATACAGTATGCTAAACCATGATTAATTTTAAATATGGTTTATTTGCAATCCACAGAGGTTGAGTTAATATATCCTAAATTTAAGACTGAAATTTAAATTTTAGTCCTCATATAGTCCATTATTGCAACTTAACCTGAAAAAAATCATGCAAATTTAATTCATGGTTTAACTCAATGTCTAAATATAGCTTTTTGATTTACCGGTAGTTTGTAATTGCTAAATTATAAAACACACTGAATTAAGGCTAGTTAAGATCGTTTAATACAAGTAATGTGGAAATACATTTATTTTCACCGCATTTAGAAAACATTGTTCTCTTGTCCACTATTATTTTCTTTGCTTTGTTAGGAAAACTTAATTCAGTAATGCTGCAAGATTCTCAATCTCATGAAAGCATAGAGTAATGAAGATTTCACTCTTCTTAATTTGATTTTTAGGAAGTTGGATGACAAGAACAGTGATCCTAAAAAATGTATGAGGTGTCTTAGGTGTTCAAATGAGAAGACTGGATTGTTGTGAGTAAAGAATTTCATTTTTTTTAAACAACTAGATACCTTTCACCCAGGTACACTAATTTATTTTGCTCATTTAGATCACTGTAGGGTTGAATTAATATTCTAGTACACAACAAAATAGTAGGTGTTCCTCCATGTTTCCCATGTTCCAAACTCTGTGTTCTGTTTTGGAATATCTACCTGAACATTATGGAATTAATTTCAGAAAATATGAATTGAAGAGTGCAGATGCATAGTTAATTAAGTTATGGTATGGCATACATTGGCCAAGGACAGTAATATTCCCATTTCCAGAAATCTTTCAGTGGAAAATACTGAATAGTTTGAGGAATATTAAAACAAAGCACAGAATTAGCCTCCCAGTGGTGAACTTGCTAGTGTTAAAAATATTTTAATTTTTGGGGGGAGCTTTTATATGAAAGGAAATTGATAGTAATATTTCTTATGACTGTCCCAACAGTCATATTTATCAAATCCAGAAAAATGTAAGAACTCTGGGTGTTTTACTATGGGTTACCCATGTGTGGTGCTTGAGTCCCAATAATTACGTGGACATGACTTACAGTTTTCTAAAGTTATATAAGTTGTTTGTTATTGCCTTCTATTGGAATATTTTCTGACTTGCTAGGTTTAGTGTACAGTTGTAGAATTCTGTGGTGTTATCCTGTCCAACTTCAAAATGGCCTGATCTTTCTTAGCTTCCCAACCCAGACAAACTCAGCTTGGTGCAGCCATCTGTTGAGTTTAGACAAAAAAAAAAGATTCTGGTACATCTACCAGAATGTAAACAAGCCATTCTCTCTCCTTTAGGTTTAAAAAACTTCTCCAAAATTTTTAGAGGAAGGATATGATACAGTTTAATGCAGGGGTGAAATCCAGCAGATTCTGACAGGGTCTGGAGAACCAGTAGCAGAAATTTTGAACAGTTTGGAGAACTGGTAGCGGAAATTTTGAGTAGTTCAGAGAACCGGCAAATACCACCTCTGGCTGGCCCCAGAGTGGGGAGGGAATGGGGATTTTGCAGTATCCTTCCCCTGGAGTGGGGAGGGAATGGAGATTTTGCAGTTTCCTTCCCCTGCCACGCCCACCAAGCCACATCACATCACACCCACCAAGCCACGCCCACAGAAGCAGTAGTAAAAAAATTTGGATTTCACCACCGGTTTAATGGCTCTAGTATTTGGCAGGATCTCAGCAATGGCATAACTGTTGGATGGCCTAGTTTGGACTGGGAAACTAAGCTGGGCTGGCCCTGGTTAGTACCTAGATCTACAGAGATATGGTATTGAAAAACACACTGGAAAAAGGCAGTTGTAAATCTCTTCTGAATTGTTGCCGAAGTAACTACATGGGTGTGTCTGTGAAGTCAACTCATAGGGAACTTTATTAAAGCTTTGAAAGTGTTACCCTTTCACTGCAATTTTTTAAAAAATCTCTTTATTCTGCTTTGGTCACATTGATCAGGATTAAAAATGGTCTTGTATATTAAATAGGAAGTTGTTGAAGCTTACTTGAGTTTCAAAACCAGCTGACTATATGGTACAAGGGTCTGAATGAAACTTAGTTCAAATATCAATTTGATTTATTTAGTCTTTAGATTCTGGCCATGGATTTGCCTCTATAGATTAAGTTAAATGAAAGTTTGCAAAAAGACGTCTTTTAATCAGGAGTGTTTGATTGTGGTAGCAATTGAATTCTTCTGTATAAAAGCAGTTTGTATTGCATTCTAATAACGAAAGTGATACTTTCATTATTAGAATTGCCCTCCCATTCATTTGACAAATAATTTGCTTTCTTTTTCTGGGATAGGAATAGTTGCAAAGCCATTAATTTTTTTATATATGAATTGCTTGCTATATAAATCATAGCTAAGGGTGGGAATATTTTGTTAGCCATCTCCAAAATGAATACTTTTGTTTGTCTAAAATACTGAAAGGCTGAGACAGCATTTACAAACTTTTGACAAAAACAACAAACTTCATTGATTGAAGTCAACAATGCAGGAAAACATTGCATATTATTACACTGTTGTCCTGCACAATGGAACTCCAATTGTATGCTGAAAATTGAAGCACTTTAGACATAACCTTCTACTGACTTTGGTACAGATATCATCTGTTTGACGTCAGAGAGGAACCATATATGCAGAAAATGAAATGGGGCATTGTTGACATGGTGATCTTCAGCTAATGAGTTCTAATGGGGCTTTTTTTCTCCGGCAAATTAGAAATGATATACTTGTAGGAACAAAGGCTAATCTTTGTGAGGAAGTATAAAGTAGAAAAACCTGCTGGTGTTATTCCTTACTTAGGTAGAACAACAATAGCATTTTATTTATTTATTACCTCTCCTTTAATGCTTTTAAAACTTTTGGGTGGTTTTCAGGCTTATAACACAGAATGAAATGTGTCCTCCATATTCTGTATAGATTGTTACACCAAATTGGGTACCACAGCTAGAATCCTAAAACTAGTTTGAAATCTGTTCTAAGATAGAAAGTTGA
This sequence comes from Stegonotus admiraltiensis, assembly GCA_032468215.1. Classification (NCBI taxonomy): domain Eukaryota; kingdom Metazoa; phylum Chordata; class Lepidosauria; order Squamata; family Colubridae; genus Stegonotus; species Stegonotus admiraltiensis. The sequence goes on from JANHZT010005121.1 coordinate 33,003, forward strand.
TCCTTTTCTAAAATGCTATCAGGATGCCAAGCACTAAAACCGCCTGGAATGCATAGCAATGGAAGTTTGCTTTGTTCCCTTAGCGACTTGATTCATTGAAAAAATGTGGCTTCCCTAGGAGGCTTTAATAGCTTTGACTTTAGTGGTGAATAAAAGGAATCAATTTCTAGTACAATTTAGCTTGTTTTCATCTGCTCTTGAAGGACAAGTTTTCTTAACCTTGGTGCAGAGAAATCTAACCTTGTCTTTTCCAGGAGGTGATTTATGAGGATCCTTTACATTTATCAGTTGAAGTAAATAATCTTCCAAGTCTATGCATTTCAAATAACGAAAACATTTTTGTGTATCAGCTTTCACTGAATATTTTACGAGTGGAGGAGAATGGCTCAGTATCTTTCTAATGCCTTTATTTTGACACTCTTGTTCATTGTAATTGTTACAATAAACTCTTACAAAACAGTCTTTAAGCAGTGCTTACCTTGACTTCAAAAGGAGAATTAGGGTTGTTCACAGTAATCCAGGTTTGATATTCTGAATATACATTAGGGTTATTGCAAAGCTTCTCTGAGTATAAAGTATATTGAAAAATTAATGGAGCTGTTACAGTATCTGATAGCTCATTAGATATTTTTGGAACTATCACTCTGAGTTGGGTAAAGTGAATACTGTTTTTCTTGAAGCAGGCTAATATTAAGGAGCAGCTGAATATATTTACTCGTCGCACCTTTTAACTCAATAGAAACGTTATACTTGAGATACTTGCCTATTGCATCATATTGATTACCATATTTTTCAGAATATAAGACACACCCTTTTCCCCAAAAAAAGAGGGTGAAAATCTGGGTGCATCTTATACTCCGAATGTAGTCCCGCCTAGCTTCTCAAACAGAGGTTTCAGAGACGGAAAAAAGCATCAGAAAAGAAGCTTCAGAAAAGAAGCCCCCAAACAGAGCTTCAGAGGCTTTTTTTCTGAAGCTCTGTTTCAGAGGCTTTCAGAAACAGGAAAAGGTTTTTTCTGAAACGGCTTTCAGAAGTTCCAGAGGCAGAAAAAAAAGCAAGGCACAGAGCTCAAAACCAAGGAACCTGTTGCTAAAATTCACCTCTGGGAACAGCTGATTGGGGGTATTCCGAGAGGCCGATCCACCTGCCAATCAGCTTTTTTCTTATTTTCCTCTCCAAAAACTAAGGTGCGTCTTATACTCCGGTGCATCTTATACTCCAAAAAATACGGTACATAGATTTCTGCAGATGGAAAGATGGTGAGGAGGATTCTCTAAGTCAACCTGCCTGGATCTAGTTGTAGGTTAATGAGAAAACAACAACAACAACAACTAAGGAATGAATATTGCTATTGACAGTGAGTGATTGTAAACATCCTCGACTGGAAGCTGTGAAGCAGCAGATAGGGCTTTCAGTCGGATGTTTGCAGCTGCCAACTGCCATGGGCACCAAACTTTCAGAAATCTCTTAGCATGTTCCTAAAAAGGAAATAAAGTGGTCTTTATAAAAAGCAGAATTGTCTTGGTTTCTGAAGGCCTGAAATACTCACGTGTAAAAAGAATACTTTGGGAGCAGGATGAACATTGGAATTACAGAAGAAAAGTAAGAAATGCAGGGGGCTTGCTGTTCTTTTCCCCTTTTTTCAGCCCTCATTTAACTTTAGATCCCAACAGTATCTTAACGCTGTTTTGTACCATAACTGTTTTCTCCTTTCTGAGGGAAAATGCAAATCTTATATTTCTTTCCCCCCTCAAATGTTTTTATGCTGTTCTAAGCACATTTTGTTACGATTCATCCTGCTTACTTAACTTTGGGTTTTATTTATTAAACATAAAGATGGCACGAAATTTGTGAATATCAAGATGCACAGATTTTTCAACCCACCTAGCTATTTTGCTGGTAGGAGTTGCTATTAGGGTCTGTGACGTTAATTTGAAGAGTTTCACTCCATTCTATTTGTGCTACAGTTGCTTTTTTAAAACTGGAAGAAGGATATGTTTCCCCATCCTGTTAAAGTTCCTCCCTTTCCTAGAATGCATCATTTTGTGACTTGTTTCATTCATTTATTCAACTTGCATGTTTTATTTCTGGAGTCTTTGAGTGGCTTATGACGTTAATATTGGCTGATTAGAAATAGAAAGCAATTAAGTCAATTAAAATCAATCTGTCTAATGGACCACCCTTAACAGTAGAATAATCCTACTTATATCCAGGTGAAAAGTCTGTTTTAATATCTTTCTGGGGAAAAAATTAGTAAGGTGGGTGTGGTCCAGATATCCAAGAATAAACTGTTCCAGAGGAGGTAGCCATCAATGAGAAGGCTGAGCTTGGAGTGCATGTGGATTCAACATAGGCAGATTCAGTCTGGAGAAGATAATGATATATAGGCTGTGAGCCATGAAATACTTTAAAGGTGACATCCAGCATCTTGAACAACACTTAGAAGCAAAGTGGCAGCCAGTGCAGCTCCTGCACAAGATGTAATTATCCAGAGGCCTTCACCTTCTGTTCCAGAGGAAGACCCTATAATTATGGGCTAGCTCCATATGGGGAAGCATTGCTCCATTCAGATAAAAAAAAAAAAAGACTGTCTCTGAACTGTCAAACCTTGAAAAAGATTCTAAACCCGTTTCTCCCCATAGAGACTTTGTGCATTTCCAATGAGAGATATATAATTGGGTATCATCAGCATAGTCATCCCTTTGCCAATGGATGACTTCTCCCAAAGGCTTCATCTAGAAGTTGATTGATGAATGAGCCGCAGTGGCACAGTGGTTAGAGTGCAGTACTGCAGCTACTTAAGCTGACTGCTAGTTCAGCAGATCAGCAGATCAAATCTCACCGGCTCAAGGTTGACTCAGCCTTCCATCCTTCTGACGTGGGTAAAATGAGGACCCAGATTGTTGGGGGCAATATGCTAATGCTAATGCAATATGCTTTATGCTAACTTTGTAAGAGAGGGCTGTAAAGCTCTATGAAGCGATATAGAAGTATAAATAATAAATAAATAAATAAAGTTAAGCAGTAATGTAGGGCTGAAACCTATGATACCTGGCAACAAAATGTCTGAGAGTTTGTTCTTTCTGTATCCACTAGGACTGGCTACTGTGGGAGCTATGGAGGAGGTGGCTACATCAATATTATTTCTAAATTTGCATAGCTCACGGGTGTCAAACTTGTGGTGTCATGTTGCCATCACGTGATGTTTTGCGACATTTTTTTCCCTTCGCAGAGCTGGGGTGGGCATGTCCTGTGCGTGACTCATGGGCTGCCAGTTTGACATTCCTGGCATAGATTGTTGTACTGAAGATTTCCTACTTGTAAACTATTGTGAGATATTGTGCTTATAGAGCTTGATTTCAAGCTGGGGAGAACCATGGCTGTCTGCCCTGGGATTAAAAATTTGTTTTTTAGAGAAAGGTAAGTTCTAATGTCCCTGTCTTGCCCTTTTTTTTTTTTTTGAAAATTAGTTGCCAGTCAGTGATTTAAAACATAATGGGATACCCTACAGTTTGTGTGCAACACACCTGAGACTTTGATGACATCAATTGGTCTTTTTTTACATTTGCCAACAGAATCCAGTTTACCAATGAAATCTGCAGACATCACACAAATGCCTATTCAGGTGTTTGAATTCCAGCTAGATAGTTTTGTGATTTTAAAGAAGCAAGGAGAGTTTAGTTTTATGCTTTTCTTTCTCCCTGTCTTTGCCTGGCTTCTATTAACCTACTGAGACCATTTAGGATATTAGTAAAGTTAATAGGTATTGTGCAATTGTGCTGCTCTGGATTAAGATTGCATTCCAACATGCTGCCACTTGAATTAAGTATGTTACAAATATGGTTGGAAATTAATATTTGGCTGGGATTTCTCTTTTTACTTTTCCCTCTTTGGGGCCTTGCCTTCTTTTCTTGGCTCCATAAACTTTTAAAATGCAACTGTTGGAATGCTGTTCAGAATTCTATGTTGCAACCTGATTTGACAGGAAGAAGTTGTGTTTTTTGAATGAAAGCCAGAAATTTTTAAGATAGCCATGCAAACACTTAAACCTGAAATAGTGGATTAAAGGATGAAACTTACTCATTTATAGTCATATACTGAAACAAGTGTTAATATAGACGGCAATAGGACAGTGGTGGGTTTCAACCTGTGTTACCACTGGTTCACTTCGTGCACGTGCTTTGCGGTTCGCTTTGCACAAGCGCATTGAATTTCAGAACAGCTGATGCACGGCAATCCGTTCTCTCTCACCTATCAGCTGGGCTAAAAACAAACGAATATAGGTAGGTATAGTGCAGGGGTGGGCGGGAGGACCCAACTGATGGTCAGAGCGAACCGGTTCTCACTCACCTCACCATCTCCGCTACTGGCTTGCCCGAACTGGGGAGAACCGGTAGCAACCTACCACTGCAATAGGCTATTCAGCTCTCTAGAAGACTGACAATTGTGAATCTTTGACCTGAAGCTAGGCAAAACTCTTCCTGTATACATTGAGTAATACTGATATGTGCTTTGGTAAGTGTCACTCCACTCAGTGAGTGGACAATGTGTAAACACATGGTTTACATATAATCATAATTTGTTTAAATATTGTACAAAATTGCTTTAGAGTTCCTGATTTGTGGTTAGCTTGTTTATCATATTTTGGTCTAAATGACTCAGTTTACATACTGCATTTAACCATTAGTTAATGAAACTCAGTGGCTTAAACCAGTCTCTCGTATCCTGTAATGCAAAACTAATTTAAATCGGTAATGAGTATGAAATGCGGTAAGCCATATACTATTAATTGGACCACTGAACTTCAAAGCCAATGTTGAAGTTTCCTACTCGGCAAAATCCTGTGAAATGTTTCTCTAATAATAGGAAAAAAATGAAGCCACTATGATATAAGATATATTTATCTATATATATTATAGCTATCTATATCTATATCTATTTTATCTATCTATCTGAATACCAAACTTTGCAGAAATTCAAAAATAATATTTACATGTTCTCAACAATTCCCAAGTGGGGAGATTACTCTTAAAAAAAGCTGCAGCAAAGACTGAGAATATGTGATGCCTTCAGAATGTGAATGTTGACTTTCTGTTCCGAAGATTAGTTAGACTTATGCAGATTATCTTGTTCGAGTTTCTTGCAGTTTTGGGTATCCACTTGTTAAAAATTAATTGACTTGACAGCATCTTTCTGAGAACAAAGAAAAATGGTGAATCATATATGGAATTTGTTTAGAGAAATAAACTAGTATTAAAAAAAACTGTAGATTTACAGTCTGCCTTTCAATGCTTTATTTCAGCAGATATTTTTTACTTCATATAGTTTGGACTTGTCTTCTTATCCATGCACAACCTGGATCGTGATTCTCTCAGGTTATAAAGATATGCTTTGTGAATATGTTAGCAGTCGTGTAAATTGTACATAGCTAAAGTACTGTGTAAATCTATTGAGATAGTCTCTCTGTTACTCTTCATTTTACTTTTCAAAATTCAGTTGATGCCTGAAAAGATTGATTTTCATTCAGTAACTGAGTGGGAATTTTCTTTTTGTACAAAGATACCAACTGAAACAGGGAAATCTGTTAGGAAATTACCATTTTCTCTCATTTCAATTTTTGTAGCCTTATTTTGGAATATAGAACCAGTGAGTCCAAATTGCTGGTTGTCTTGAAGTAAATAATTTCATTTGAGATTACTCTCAACAGTTCTCTATCAAATAATGCGGCTACAATGACAGGTAATATTTGTTATCCTTTCCTTTGTGTAATAGCAATAACAATAGTACTTAGACTTACATAAGACCTATAGTGCTTTTACAGCCCTCTCTAAGCGGTTTACAGAGCCAGCATATTGCCTCCAACAATCTGGATCCTCATTTTGCCAACCTGGAAGAGGATGGAAGGCTGAGTCAACCTTGAGCCAGTCTGAATGGAAGTCCAGGTTGTGGGCAGAGTTTGCCTGCAAAACTGCATTCTAGCCATTGCACCACCAGGCAAAAGATTGCTTCCATAAATTGATAAACAAGAGGCAAGCGATTAGCACAAAGGGGTCCTGATTGAGTCTGCTATACCCCTTCCTCCAAGGTAACTACATCTATAAACCACTTATCTCCAGGCTGTTGAGAAGCAAGTGTGCTCTGTGGTTACAAGTTCCAGTTCATGCTAACCATACAACTTAATATAAAACAAATCCTGAGTACGACGCTTAGGTCATAAACAAGCTGTTTTGTAGGTGTGCAACTTTGCAGAAGGAAATGGGGCATGTTGCATTTGTGCTAACTTTTTCATGTACTATAACAGAAGCACTGACAGAATCAGAGTAGGAAGTGATTGTGACATTATCCATGATATTCTGCATTTCTAAAGAAACATTTGCTTCAAAAGATACAGGAAAAAGCAATAAAACAATTAGAGTATCTTTTCTTGCCATGAGGGAAAAAAATCCTATAAAATTGATGTTTAGACTGGAAACAAAACATTGGGAGCCACATGAGTTAGGAAGTTGCAGCCTCTGAAACACGAAGGTAATGAATGTTTTTTCCTTCCTTGCTTTGAATATTAACATTTTCGGCCAGCCTCTTAGGGACTGATTATTTATAGGACTCTTACAAAGGTTATTTCAGTAAGGCCATATAATTACTGTGCCCAGACACATAATTAAGATAGCAGTTTAGATGGCTTGTAAGTAGTATAATGAAGTCTTTTATAATAGTCTTTTCAATCCAATATCATGCCTAGAGTTGATTTAAGGAATCATTTGAACCAAGATAACTTAAGACTATTTTTGTACACTTTGAGCTGAATAGGTCCACTCTTAAGAAAGACTACATCTCAAACCAGTCCATGATTGTTTCTAATTTTTGTATCATTCATACAGATAGTCCTTGAGTTATAAGTGTAATGGATCCTGCCCATCATGATTTTAACGTGTTGGTCATAAAGTGGGTCAGATTTTACAGTCATTTTTTGTAGCAGTCGTTAAGTGAACACCACAGTGTTGAATGAACCCATGATTTGCTATGGGCCAGTTTTGGCAAAACTAGGAAGTAAATCTGGTAAAGATCACGTGACTGTGGGACGCAAATAATGAATATGGCTTCAAACAGTCACCAGGGTGAGTGTTCCTGGTCAAAATACCTTGTTTATATGTGTGCTGGATAAAAGTAGTTACACATCTACCAGTAGAAGTGCACATGCTAAACCATAGTATATGTGTTTGGGACTTAGCATGTTTAGTTGATCTAGCTGTTGCAGTTGGTAAATCATGGTTCATAGCCTATTACTGCTTAACAATGATTAATCAATAGCATTCTCTTAGCTAGGTTATGCAACAGTTCTGTTATTGTTTGGTTTGGCTTATCACAGAAAACGAACCCAGGTAAAATTTCTTTTGTATGAGAGATTTCAGAATTATTTCTTAATAGTTTCGTCAGTATTGAGCTTTTGATGGCTGAGAGAGGTGTACGTAGCCATTTAAACCAAAAAGAATGACTTGCGCTGCACTTTTCAATGATTGAATTACAGAATGAATGGATTTTTTTTTCTTGCTATGTAAACCTAAGTACTCAATTCTCCATTGTTAGTGGTGGCAGCATCCAGAGAGGGTTGTCATCGTCTATTAGCCAATAGGACTGGGACTGTCAAAGTTGCAACGGTCCCCAGCTTTTGTCTCAGTCTTAGGCTAGGACAGATGTGTTTTTGACAGCTCCTTCTGGATATTCTTCCATCAGAAGGATTGTTAGTTAAATTGTTTAGGTAGCTTACTAGTTTAGGGTAGGTTATTTGTGGCAGCTATACTACCACTGGACTGCTGTGCCACCAACATACCGGCGTGAAGAGCTTTTAGCTCGAGCCTGCTGAGGGCCGCTCAGTAGCAAGTAGGTCACCGGCTGGTGGCTCTGCCAGGCAGCCAGTTGAGCTTTGCTTGCCGCGCTGACCCTTCTTGATTCCGGCCAGGCGGTTGTCTATTGCTCCACTTCTGGCCGAAGGACAGCTCGGCATACAAGCAGCCTGGCTGCTACCGCTGCTGATCCCGCCGGCTGTAAGGCTTCCCGGGGGGGAGCTCCCTTTCTGGAGCAGCTGGCCAGTGCCCTAAAAGGCCAAGATTCCCGAGCCTCTGCTCTTTTGAGCACACTCAGAAGCAGCCTTGCACTGACTTGTTGAGGCGGCCGCCCCTAAAGAACCTGCACTCCTCAGCTGTTTAGCGGTCAATTAAATATGGCGGACTCAGCGCCCAGCGGCAGTGGGACATTTCCTGCCTCCTCACATGCTGGCACCCTGAACACTAAACGTGCAGACACCTCGGGAGCAAGGTCTGCTAGCAGGAAGGCAGCCGCTAAGATCTCCAAGAGATCAAAGAAACTTTCCAAACCTACAAAAGCAGCGAAGAGGGACGAGGAGAGGCACCAAAAGGCAATTGAAAAGGAGTTGGCCAGGGTTCTGGCCAGCAGTGAGTCCCTGCCTCATTCCCCTGAGGCTCATTCTTCCCACCATTATTCAGAGCGGCAGTTTATTTTCCCTCATGAATCTGACAGCTGAGTTCACTGCTCTCTGTCACCAGATGGCGCTGCTGAGCTGCCTCTAGCAGGCATTTTACCCAGCAACAGGGAAAAATCCTCCCTCCTAAATCCCTTTTCTGCTTCTCCTGCCTGGCAACAGCCTGTCAGAGCCAAGGGTGGGCGCACCTGCACGCCAGGCCAGTTCAGTGGTTTCTTCTTCCGTATCAGAGGGCAGGTACTAGCACTTCCCTCTACAAGGTTCGGTTGTCTCCTGAGACTTTGCATTCACTGGAGTGGTGGGTTTCCCCAGCACTAGCTGAAGATTTTGTCTTTAAGGAACCTGACCGCCTAACAGTTATGACTGATGCCAGTCTATATGGTTGGGGGGCTCACCTACATGATAGGGTGGCTCAGGGTAGGTGGCCTCTGGGAGACCTCGCCCACAACATTAATTGGCTGGAGCTCAGGGCAGTCCATCTGGCTCTTAGGAGTTCCAAGGCCTAGTGTCTGGCAGGCCTCTACTTATTCTGACTGACAATGTCGCCGCTAAGGCTCACATTAACAGGCAGGGGGGAACTCAGTCTAGAGCCCTTATGGCAGAGGCAGAGAGGCTTTGCCTTTGGGCGGAGAACCTCCACATTTCCTTACGAGCGGAGCACATTGCAGGGACCACCAACGTTCAGGCAGATTGGCTTAGCAGGACCACAATTGACCACGCAGAGTGGCGCCTGCATCCAGATTTGTTTCAGGAGCTGGCAGAGCGCTTCGGGCAGCCGATGGTGGACCTCTTCGCCACCCCGGACAGTGCTCATCTGGACAGATTCTTCGTGAGGTTTGCCATTCCGGGAGCAGAGAAGGTTGACGCCCTTCACACTTCTTAGCCGGCAGGGCTCCTCTACGCCTTTCCACCTCTTCCCCTCATTCCGAAGGTGGTAAGGAAGATCCTGGCAGAAAAGGCAGAGGTGATCCTTATGGCTCCACACTGACCACAGCGCCTGTGGTTTGCCAACTTGGTGGCCCTTTCAGTGGCCAGGCCCTGGAGGATGCCGCTGGACAGAGTCTCTCTCACCCAGGGGGCACTGGCCCACCCGGACACTCAGTGGCTCCAGTTGACCGCCTGGCGTTTGAGCAGCAGGCTCTGACCCACAGCAACTATTCCGCAGAGGTGATTAACATCATTCAGGCCTCTCGGCGGGCCTCAACTAACTAGGATTTATGATGCCACTTGGCGGGCATTTTGTTTCTGGTGCGGTAAGTCGGGCCTGGACCCTGCCTTGGTGACTGTGCTTGACATTCTTCAGTTTCTACATATGAAGATTTTGTGATATCTTCATTGTGTTAGAAGAGAAGGCAATTTGATCCTTTTCAATTAGCAACTAAGCAAGAGTGAGAGGCATAATACCGGTAATAGGATTGATCTGTTATTAATTGCCCATGTAATATTTTATTACAGATTAAATGCAGAAGAAACAATGAAACATTTGTATTAGGATCCAAATACAAAGAAGGAATAAAACCTAGCTTGAAAAATAAATCTCTTTTAATGTTTCCTGATTTGTGAGTATGTGTTTTTTAAAACAATGTATCGAATAAAAATTATCTTTAGATAGATTCACTTTTCCCAGCTTATGTACTTTTTGTAAACTATTTAACATGTTTATATTTTCTATATATTTACAGTTTGATCTTATGATTTTGAGGAGCTGACAAATTTGCTGATGAGATTATTTTATCACACTGTTAATGAATTTGTAATGCTTAGATAAAAAACAATCTGCCTTTCTGATGTATTTATTTTAATCCTATATCAATATAATCTAAGGGGTACTACAATGTCAAGGGCATATAGCAATTAATGAAATTAATGCAGTGGAAAATATGTGACCCATAACCTACATCTGTGCTATAGAGAAAAAGAAAACTTTCCCAATTTTTCTACTCAATGGGAGTACAGCATTTATCCCTTATATGGAAAACAGGCCTCCTGACTCTTAGACAACAACTAACTAATGTTTTTTTTTCTATTTTTAATAAAAGCAACCCAGTCCATCTACAGAGTTCCTCACTCTGTATGTGTGCATTTTTAAATGATGATTCAGAGTTAAAAACTCGAGGTAATATTGTGAAATTAACTCGGGCTAAAGTTGCATAGCATGGGAACAGAAGTTGTATGCCGTTTTAGTATCCAGAAACTATTCTTAGAATACATCCATTCTCAACCATTGAAAATAAATTATAAAAGGAGATTAGGAAGAGACCCTTCTCTGCTGTTGCCTTCCACCCTCTGGAACATCTTACACACACACACCCTTGATGTGAGGTTGGCCCCACTCTTCTGGCCTTCATAAAGTGTTAAGATATGGCTCTATCAATTGGCATGGGGTTCAAAGAGTAATATCGCACCCTAGGGATAGTTGATGTTGTGAGGGTGTTCCCTTCACTTCATTAAAATTTAAAGTTTTAATACTTTTAAGTGTTTTTAAATTTATTCTTTTATACTATGGTGTTTTTTATTGTAAACTTCCCAGAATCACTTAGGTGAGATGCGGGTGCAGAAATGTGATGAATAAATAAACATTATTCTAAAAAATCTTTCAAGGAACTTGGGACACTATTTTTGGACTGCATCTTATGAGAATTAAATTAAATTTAAAATAATATGTAAATATATTAATTTAAAAATTAAAACCTTTTCTGAGGTTAAAAAATAGTCTTACCTAACCTTGATGTTCAATGGAAGGTAAAAAAAAGTTGGAAGAACTGTTTTTGTTCAATTGTATAAATAGTGTGTTAGTTCAAGTGAGAGCGCCTTCCAAAAGCTATATAGTCTTGACATGAACTGCTGATAACAATTCGGTGATTTCACAAGTAAAGCATTGAATAATTTAAGGCCAGGGTTTTAATGTGGAAAAGTTTTTACAGAGTAATTTCATTTACAATAGAGAAAATTATGGAAGCTCCTTGCCAAAGATTTGAAAGCACTGTCTCCCAATTTACAAAACGTTCTGTCTTATAAAAAGCCTTTAAAATTAGATGTGACTTATTTCTTGGGGTTTTTTTAGTACCTTTTGTCTTAAAACACCTGCCAGATTCTTTTATCTATAGAAAGTATCCCGAATAGTTGCTAAGTGCAATTTTTAAAGAGTTGACATCTTTTTGTCCAAAATCTTGGCTGCTTTGACAACTAGAATTGTACAGTAGCAAGTTAGAGAATTATATTGCAAATAGCAAATACTGTTTTAAAGATGTGAGTGTGCAAATGATAGAGCTGCAAAAGTTAGATATGATGATTTGTGAGATAATATTTGAAAATCAAATAATAGCATTTTATAGAGAGAGCTTTTAAGGCCATTTTGAAGCTGAATTTTAGAACTGAAAGAAAACAAAATAGACATATATAATCTAAAACAATTTTTCTATGGAACAACTAAACATTTATGCTACATTTTTAGGGGGTTTTTTGGGTGAGTATTTGCAAAACTCTCTTCCTCTCAGCTTTTCCCTCATATTTCTTTCATGTAAAGGTGGAATTTAGGAAGGTTTTTTTTTTAATGAGAATATTTAAAAGAAAGAAATGGAAGATGAATATTTTCTTTTCCTTTTCTTTTCCTATATAGTTAGTTAATTACAAGGTTTAATTACAAGTCAGATTTATATTGAACTGTTGAAATATAGGCATAAGCTTTGTATGGTTCTATAAAAAACAGAAAAGGTTTATATGAATTTTCTATGCTGCCTTCTATCACATGACACTGTTTATGTTATAAATCCCTTTTCTTTCAGATAGTTGCTGTGTGTATTGAGCTATGTGAATGGCTTAGCTTGAAAGTCTCTATAAATATACTATTTAAAGCATGTATGTTCTTACTGTATGCTTGGCTCTATGCTCTAATTTATTAACCCATAACTAATGCCCTAGGATCCTATCTTATAAATGGCTGCTTATTTATATATTAATGATGGCAGCATCTAAGCAGGTTGGAAAACCTTAGTATCATCAACTGACTAGTAACCTGGTTAGTATATGGAAGGGAGATAAGGAATTTACAAGTTGTAGATTAGAATAGGAAGTCAGAAAAAGTCACAGAAGGTTAATAGCAGACTATTTCCATGTTGCTGTTTAGCAATGTACAAGGATGTATCCATGAAGTTCATCAAGGTATTGAGCTTGATTTGAGGGGAGATTTGACTTGCCCACAAAATATATATATTTTTCCTCCAGTGATAATGTCAGTTTTTATTGAAATAGTCAGTTTCTACTTTGAGGAAAGCAGTCCTGTCTCTATCTACTGTTTTTAAAACTACAAATCAGCCTGAAAGGACATAAGGAAAAACTTATTATCATGAAGGAATGTAAAAAATGTGCATGCTTCCTCCTCTTAAGCAGGAGACAAGGGAGTGTCAGGACACTAGTACTGAATTAACTCCATCCATCAAAGATATAGAAAGGGGGAGGAGACTGCCGTTGTTGGATTCTGCGGTGTCTTGAGGTGTGATGTTGAAAAATGCTGAGGTTAACAAGCTGTTGGAATGTATATCCAGCTTCCTTGACCAAATCATTGTAAGTCTTCAAAATCAGCCTCTTGATGATGCAATGCCAGAACTCCAGAAAAGGACAAGAATATTTTTGACGATTACTTCACAGGTTGTCCATATTGAGGAATTTTCCATCCATGACCAGAACATATATATCCTTATTTTGAATGATCAAATTTACAAGCTGCTCAGATCAAGTAATACCATGTGATTTGGTGAGTAATTTCTATTTTCTAAGGGTACCATAACAACATAAATGGAATTTTTGGCATATTTTAAGGAAAAAAAGTATTAATTTGCCAAGCATAGTTATTTACTTCTATTGAAGGGGATAGAATTTCCATCCTTTCTGTTATGCTCTTTGAGGAGGGAGGAGCAATAGGACTTAACCTCATGTTGGGATAGAAAAGAAATCTTTTTTTCCTTAGTAAGTTCTTAATAAGTGCATTTTTTTACTCCAGAGACATATAAAGATATGGGAAGGTTCCCTTCTTTTCCTTGCTCCCTCTTTTTTTTCTTCTAATTTCCCAAAATGTTCTTTTAATCCCTTTTTATGTCTATCTGCTATTTCCTTCTGTTTTCATACATACATATCTTTTTGTTTCTTTTGTCCTCTTTCTGTTACAACATACCTGGGGACAGGTTGATGAGTTGATTGCTGGTATAGTATGAAAGGCAGCATCTAAATGTTTGTACTCTATTCCTTCTTTAAGCAGTTGTAGGTAACATCCCTTGGGGGTTATTTTATTCCCAGATTGGATTTGTAAGATAGATACTGATAAAAACTATGCTGAGGTTATATTAGATGCAGCTGATTTGTTTAAAGCCTAGAAGGTGTATTAAAAGTTGGAAAGAAACTTTATCCTGCTATTCCAGCTCTCAAAGCTCTCTTGATATTACTTCTTGTCTGTCACCACTCCATCCATTTTTAGCTCTGTTAGTTTTCCTTTGTCATTGTTCCTGTGTGTACAATGGACATTTTCCAAAATGTAAGGCAGAAACATTTTAGGAAGGGTAAACTTAGGTCAAGAACATCCAGTTTATTAAAAAGGGAACTCAGCTTTCCAGTCTTTATTAGACAAAGCAAGATTTATGCCTTTCTGTGCTTTTATATTGACCGTTAGATGAAAATCAAATGAAAATCTTCAGTGAAATGACAAACCAAATTTAATTATTAAGTTTGCTGTGACATAGGCCTTTTCTTTCCAAGCTGCAGTCTTCTATATTTGAACCATGTTTCTCGGAGGTATCCTGAAAAATTAATGTTTTACTGATTTATTCTGTCAGCATGATTTACTTTTATGTATTAGAGCAACATAACAATTTTTGTCTATCAATAATGTGATTAAAGAAATTAGATTGTTTGAAATTTGATTTGATTTGACCACATTGCAGTATTTCCTAATGTTTAATTTGAAGAGTTTCATTCCATTCATTTAAATCGGTATTTATTCATATCAAGCTGAATATTATCCATTTTCATCATTTATTCTTGTTTTGGGTTAGAAAACAATCATTTTGAGAACTGGTAAAGTGTTAAACAAGGTTTAAATTAAAATTCACACTGAAAGCTTGTGTAAAAATCTATGGAACCAAAACATTTTTCAAATAAGTAGCCTAGGGTTTTTTGGTGTTTTAGTTTGTTAAAATGAAACTGGTACTGGATATATTGTTTAAATAATATTTCTGTGCTTGAATGATATTCAAGAAGGAATGACTTCTTTTAGATAAAGTTATTGATATACTTGGTTTAATTCTGGTCAAGATTGAAATTTATTTACATGTTTACATACACCTGTAAACTGCTAAATTATAGCTTAATATGATGTGTGTATTTAAGATGGGTTACCTAGAAAGAAAATTAGTTTTGAAAAATGACATGTTGCCACTAAGTCTCAGCAGCCTGAAGACTGAAAGGATTAATAGTCTTACAGTGATTATTGTTTCAGAATTTATCTTCTAAAGAAATGGCATAGCCTGAGAAAGAATTGAGAAGTTGAGACTCGTAGCCCAGATGCATGCCACAAAATGTCACTTGTGGGTACCCTTTTTCCTGAAGGCCTTCTCCTTCTTTAACCACATGGAAAGCTCCATGATTCTTAGTATCAATCTACCTTTTCCCATGTAGAAAAATGGAGAGAGTAATTGCATTTCAACTTTTGCCTCCTGCTTCATGCTGTCTACAGAAGGCAGTTGTTCTATTACCCCATGCAGAGAGAGAAGAGGAAATGGAGCAAGGACTGTGGGGCAGCATGGCTTTACGTCAGATATTCTACCTCTCCCGATAAACTAATGGTCACAGTGGTGTTAGAGTCGGGTAAGAAATAAATGTGCTGATTTTCATAATTAAATGTCAATGCCTATATCACGGTGGTTCTCAGATTTTGCAAGCTGAGTTTGTGAGAGCAAATAAGCAGAGCCCAGAACACCTTTTGTCTGCTTAATCAGTGATGTGATGGTGGTTTTTACTTGTGATTCCTACATTGCTGGTGAATTCCCAAGGGGTCCTGACCACAAATGGCAAACTCCTGCCAGAGCTCTGGCTGAGAAAAAGAACAATTTTACTGGAATGCTTTACGATAATTGTAACTGCTGCTCTACAATTAAATCAACTTGGCAGCTTTACATCTCCATTTCTTTAAAAAAAATTATTGGGGATAAATAATCTATTTATATTATGTCGGCATGAGGACCCGGTTTGTGGGGGCAATAAGCTGACCTTGTATAAAAAAGAACACCGCTTAGGGGGGGCCGAAAGCCCTATTAAGCAAGTATATACAAAAGCATGAAGGCTATTGCTTAACGCATTGTAAGCCGCCCTGAGTCTCCGGAGAAAGGTGGCATATAAATCAAACAAATAAATAATTTTTTATTTGCGCTAAAGCCATGATCCCCACTGTTCCAGCTCTGTGGACTGGCAGTGGTGGCGGGCGGTGGCAGTGTGGGAAGGGGGAGGGATGGTTTTGCATGTGCAAATGGAGCTTCACATGCTCCCCTGCCACTTGCGTGGCGCAGTTCACCATGGACCAATACCAGACTGGGGGCCAGGGACCCCTGCACTAAAGAATTGGTTAAATAGGTTGAGGAAGTTTTGCATTTTGGCCGTCTAGGTACCGTATTTTTTTTCCCTTTCAAATGATACTGGAGATGAAGATAAAAATGGATCCTCAGTGTTTTGGATGAATGGAAACATGTAACTTTTTAGAAACATTTCCTAGAGTCTCAAAGAACTGGACTGCATGGAAAGAGCTGTGCACGGAGCTGATCCTCAGTAAGAAAGAAAATGGTGAAGATTTTTCCTGTCATGTTTTGTAGCTTCCCAAGATACTTTGCCAGTTCCTCAGCTTAACTTTGAAAATGTGCCTACCTGCCCAAAAGACAGTTTTCATTTTCTAAGAACATATCAGGGTACTATGAATTCTAAGAGACTTTCTTTGCAATAACTATTTGTAGTTTGGTTTTTAAAAATAAGTTGCTGAATTTTCTTTTCAAGTAAAGTGATATAGGAGACATGGCATGTCAACTCATTGATACCCATTCCCACTCTTGGGTTATTAATATTTCATAGAATCATAGAATGTGAAAGTTTGAAAGGGCTTTGGAGAACCTCTAGTCCAATTGCTTGCCCAGTGCTGAAATCCATTACCGTATCCCTGACAACTGTCTATCCAAACTCTGCACCAAAGAGAATCTGATTCTTTGATTTGCAGGGAGACTCATCAATCTCAGGAGTCTTGAAAATATTTTGAACTGGAATGGTTTGAAGCTTAGAGACATGAATGTAATGAAAATGTACTGGATTTATTGTTCATTTGGACAAATCGGGCACTTTTGATATGAAAAATATCTCAACATTTTGTCTTTCTGATTTAAGGATTTTTTTTCCGGGGAAATGTATCTTATTTCTTTTTTTAATGCTGTTAATACTTTCCCCCTTTTAGCTGTTCATGAAGATTAATACTTGTACAGCAATTGATCCAGAATAAATCCAAGTGATAGAGAGTGTAAACATCCTACACTCTCAGCTGTGTGGAAAAGATGAAAGCTGGGAGAAGGCTGTTTACTCTCTTTGCATTGGAAAACAGCTGAAGGTGGGAAAATGCGAAATCCACAAAGATTTCTAAATTCTGTTCCAAGTTTTTTGTTTTTCATTTTTATTATGGTGTTACATATATTTTTGTTGATACCGGTTTATATAAGTCTTGACCACAAATTTAATTGAACAGAATTAATGTGCAAAGCTTGCATTTATTACACATAAATATACATATGTGGCATAATTTTATACTGCCGAAAATACATTCCTAAAATAATTACTATTTTCATAACAGAGTGAGATAAGCATTGTTTTCAAAGGATATATGGATAAGTCACTTTTATTTTTGGGATTTGCATTCTGAAATGGAATCAAACAGATGTGAATCAGAAATATGGTGCACCTGTTTTCTTTGAATATATATTATAGAGGATTCTTTTTAATTGATTTGGAATAAATTGCTTATACATGTGAGTATAGATAGAGTTTTAAATAAAATTTTATAAGTAATTAAATATTATAGCCACATAATTTTAAGATTTTGTTATTTTCAGTTTGGGTTGATATGATCAATAAGAAATGTACTAAAATGAGAGTCCTTCTGGGTTAAAAATCTATGATATTCTTGAAAATTTACATTTAAAAGCTGATTTACCAACTAGAGCTATCATTCTAATATTCCTTCCTAGGAAGGATTTAATTGTAAATATGAGGTTTCTTGACTGCTTTCTTCCATCAGTTCTATTAAAAGGCCAAAATACATGCTGTTTTATAATGGTGCTGTTTTAAAACTAAATTCTCTCTCAACCTTTGGAAATTCATATTTATTTATTTATTTTTATTTTATTTTAATTTATTTTAATTATATTTAATTTAAATTATTTTAATTTAATTTATAGATTATATTGAATCTACAAAGACCATCAGTTTGGTTCAGCTATTTTAGAGTAAATCTTGGGGGGGAAATTTCAGGAATTAGCTAAGGACAAGTTTGTATTTCATGTTTGAAAGGTTTGTGTGTACTTAAAAGAAATTTTTTATCAAGAATTCAGAGACCTTTTTAGAAACTCTGAAGCAGTGATTATTCTGTGCTTGTGGCATATGTGTGTTAATCCCACATTCTTGTTACTAGTATTATATGGCTTAAAATGATGCTATACGGCACTGCACACCAGAACAACTAGACACAAAGACAGTTTTTTCCTGAATCCCATCACTCTGCTAAACAATTCCCACAACACTGTCAAAGTCAAACTATTACTAAGACTGTACTATTCTTCTTCTCATCTTTCCTATTACCTATCTCCTCACACTTACGACTATAACCATGTTGCTTGTATTTTTACGATTTATATTGTTCTGTTTGTTCCTAGTATGATACGATTGCTTATTAGTAACCTAAGACTATCACTATGTTGTATCTTATGATTCTTGATGAATGTATTTTTTTCTTTTTTTCTTTTATGTACACTAAAAGCATATGCACCAAAGACAAATTCCTTGTGTGTCCAATCACACTTGGACAATAAAGAATAAAAAAGAATACAGAATAAAAAATTAGTCAGATTGTAATCAGGTAAAATATTTTCTTCCACAGATGGACTTCAAATTTCTGTCATTCAAGTGCTTGAGATAATAAACTCATAAACTCATGTGAAAAAGTAAATACATCCATGTAAATATTTTTTTTAACAAGTGGATGTATCAATACCCTATCTTCGTTCAAACAGTTCATAAAGGTAAATTGTTGTAATTTAACAACAACAACAAACTCTTATGAAAAACAGACTTTGCAATCATATATTGCCCACAGACACAAAAACAAGATATGCTATTTCTTTCAATGGAAAAAAAAAAAGTACATCTTTGACTCTAATATCTGGTATTACTCCCTTTGGCAGAAAAAACTTCAAGTAGGCATTTCTTATAACTGTCTACCAGTTTCTGACATTGACTGGAAGCAGTTTTTTTTTTCCTACTCTGAAAATACTTTTTAGCCATGGTATGTTTGAGGGGTTTCTAGTATGCACATCCTGTTTCAAATCACCCCACAGCATCTCAATGGCATGGAGGTCCTGGCTTTGACTTTGCCATTTCAGAACCTTCCATTTCTTCTTTTCCCCCCTCAGCCATTCCATGAAGGATTTACTAGAATGTTTAGAGTCACTCTCATATTACAAGGTACACTTTCAATTGAGCTTTGATCTTCTGACAAATGATCCCATATTAATTCTCAAGAAATCTCTGGTACAATTAAGAATTACTTGTGAGATCTATGATGATGAAGTTGTCCAGACCCTGATGCAACAAATTAGCTCCAAAACATAATATTTTCACCACCATGAGGTGTTCTAAACATTTGCACCTGATATGGTGCACCTGATTCTAATTTTAGGTATTTAAGCATGTGCAAAATTTACATTTGTATTTATTTAAATTATATAATGGGCTGCAAAATGTAAATGGTGTATAATATTTGTTATATTCCCTTTATCAATATTGAGATTAAGATCAAATATTTATGTATTGAAAAAGTCAAAATTTGCAATGGGATGTTCTTAACTTTTTCTCATGACTGTAGGGGCACTGTAGTACAGAGGGTGGAAGAAAAATACATCTGCACTGTGAGGGGGAGGGGCAGATATGGTGGGATCAGGGGGCCATATCCTGTGGTGGAAGCGTGCACCTGCTGTCTCCGAGCAGTAGCACGCTCCGGTCCCCAAAGCTCTTCCCGGGTACCAAGTTGCCCAGACTCTCAGGGCCCAAGCCTTCGGCTGATGCTGTGCAATGCCAGGTCCGTGGTAAATAAAGCCCCCCTCATTTACGATCTGGTTCAGGAGGGGGGAGCGGACCTGGCAGGTATTACGGAGACCTGGTTGGGCCAGGAGGGGGGTCCCCCTCGTTGATATGTGCCCACCAGGCTTCCGCGCATTTCATCAGCCGAGAGCTCAGGGTAGGGGCGGGCGGGTGGCGGTTATTATAAAGAAAAGTCTTGATCTGAAGGAGGCCACTACCTCAGATAGCCGGTTGTGAGTCCCTTTTTGTGAAGTGGGGTCGTGGGGTGCAGTTGGGCCTGCTGATTGCGTACCTGGCTCCCTGCCACGTGACAGCGGGCCTGCCCGAGCTGCTCAACGTCATAGCCGGGGTGGCAGTGGATACCTCCGGGCTCTTGGTCATGGGGGATTTCAACCTGCCATCGGTGAAACGTCTGAGTCAGCTTGGGAGTTCATGGCTTCCATGACGGCCATGGACCTGACACAGTTAATTCATGACCCTACGCACATAGGAGGACACACTCTGTACCTAATTTTTGTCTCTGGTCAGTGGTTGAGTGGCCTAGATATTGGGAATATAGTCACTGAACCCTTGTCATGGTCAGACCACTCACTCCTTCAACTTGACTTTCTAACCACTACACCCTGCCGCAGGGAGGCGGAACCTGTCAGGTGGTTCCGCCCCAGGCACTTGATGGATCCTGATAGGTTCCTGATGGAGCTTGGGCCATTTCCTGAGACACTGGCTCATGACTCGGCCGAGGCCCTTGTGGCCGCCTGGGGAGTGTGGCTGCCGGGGCTTTGGACTGAGTCGTGCCTTTGCGGCCTCTGACCCGGCATCGTTCTCACCTGGCTCCTTGGTTCTCCGAGGAACTAAGGGAGATGAAACGCTGGAAAAGATGCCTAGAGAGCAGTTGGAGGATGAGCCGTTCCAAATCTGACCGAACACTGGTGAGGTCCCATATTAGGACCTACCTAGTGGCGATGGTGCTGGCCTCTCGGGAGGTGACACGAGGCTGGCTTCAGAGGATTATAAATGTTTCTTTGAGAGAGGGTTTCCTGCCCCCTGCCTTGAAAGAGGCGGTGGTGAGACCC